>VWYP01024249.1:60899-90739 GCA_013400435.1 Pycnonotus jocosus
AAAAAAAAAAAAAAAAAAAGGAATTAAAATGTCCAAATACAAAACTGATAGAAGGAACTGGGTTTTTTTTCCCTGTGCTGTATCATCATGGGAAATTCTAAGGGAAGAAGTCTACTGAGCTAAAGGAAGAAATTCATGTATTTGTGCAAAAAAAAAAAGAAGCATTGCTGGGGAAAGTATCTGCCAACCATCAAGTTGTGTGCCTGTCAGCACTGAGCAAGCCCAGGACACGCTCAGGAGACAGCAAAGGGAACTTCTTCAGCCTTTGACAAAAGCTGCCCTGCCCAGGTTTATGCAAAAGCAAATCTGCTGTCCAGACCCACAGGAGGGACTGCTGGTGGTGCCCACCTGGTTGGTGGCACCCAGGGAGCCGTGCTGGCAGCTGGGATTCATCTCTTTGCTGTTCCCTGCTGGTTCTTTCTCTTCCACTCCTGCCCAGGGGTGGCTGGAGATCACCACAGCTCAAACCCCTCAAATCCCAACAGGAGCCAGGGTTGAACCACCTCACCTGCAGCCTCCAGCTCCTGCTGCTTTCAGCCCCATTTCCCTGACCCCACTCACCCTGCAGCAGCAAAGAAACCTCCAACCCAACACCAAGGACAAACCCCAGGCAGAATTTCCCCTCTCCATCCTGGAAAACCGTGCAGAGAAGCCAGAGAGGCTGGGCCAGCTGGGACAGTGCTGGCAGCAGCAGCCTGCAGGCACACAGAGATGTCAGCAGCGATGGAAAAACAGCAGAGCAGCTCTGGGTGTGGAGGAGGAGAGGGCAGCTCTGATAAATTCTGTTTTCCACCCTCAGCAGCTTGCCCAGCTCCCAGTGCTGTCAGGATGTGGGGGCTGAATTAAACAGAAATTAAACACTCAGAGACTGGGATGAGGAAAGTCAATCAGAACCAGGTAAATTATCCAGGTAAAGCACAAGGTTGATCATCCAGGGGTGGCTCAGAGCCTCCTCCAGAGCCTGGAGCTGATCCCATATGGATAAAGAGGGTTTGTTTTCTGTAGGGGCATCCCCCACCCCATAAGGGAGCTCTGCTCTCACAGGGGTGGTGATGCAGCCACTGTGGGATGCCCCAGGACCCCACAGACACCTGTCCTCTCCCCCTGCCATGGGAAACTGGTGCCCTGAATTCCACCAGGCATTCTGACCTTCTCTACACAAAAATTACAGCAGCAGAGTGAGCTCACCCTTCCCACTGTGCTGCTAAAGAGGATTGGCAGTGAGGGGAGAGCAGGGGGCTCTGCTGGATCCCCAAACACCTCTGGGATGCACATCCCTGCAAAAAAACCCCTCACTCACTCAAGGAGAGGGCAGTGGGGAATGAGCAGCAGAGAAAATGAGCCAAGGTGACAAAAACGAGCTCCTGAGGAGCTTCACCCCAGGGTTCCCCTGAAACCTGCGCCAAATAAGAGGAAATCTCACTTCAATGCACCCTCCAAGGCCCCTCCTTCTGCCCTGCACTCACCCCCAAATGCAACAAGCCAAAATCCCCTATTTTTAAAATTTATTTTGCCCATACACAAGCAAACAACCAACTCAGTGCCAGAGGGGGAAGACCACAGATCCTCCCGGCAGAGCCCCTCCCAGTGAGGATTCAAAACTGCATCACTGGAGTACCGGGGGGAAAAAACAGAAAAGAGCGAAGCTCTGTGAGAGCAGAGGTGTGCCAGGGATGGGGGAAGGCTTGGAATTTCTTGAATGTAGCACAGAAAATCGCATATGCATGAGCCTGAATGAGACATCCCCAGGCAGCGCCTCCCAGCCTGGCAGCGGTTCAGATGTCCCCTCCATTCAGGCCCTGGCATCCAAGTCTCCACCGTGGATATTTTAATCTTTTTTTCCCTCTTTTTCCTTTCCTCTCTGCCTTTCTGGAGAGCCTGTGCTGCTCTGGCAGCCTGCCACGCTCACTGTCTGCCTCCCACTTCACCCCCATCTGCCATTGTTTCCAATCAGTTTGGGAAACAGCGCTGAGAACAATTAGAAAAGATAACGAGGAAGAATTACATAATTACAGGCCACTGCATCCAAAGCATTTTCCCAGTCTGAGCTCTGCCTAGGGGAGGGAGAGGGACTCGATCACACTCTGTCCTTGCCTTAACTTGGTTGTCTCACCATCATCATCATCATCATCATCATCATCATCATCATCATCATCATCACCACCACCACCATGGTACCTGCAGAGAGAGGTCCCTTCTGCAGCTGGACACTGCAAGATGAAACAAAAAAGGGGGATTTTTTGGGGTTTTCCAAGCCCAAAAAGCCAGCTGGGCTTGGAGGAAGGGATATCTTTCTTCCTCCCATGCGTTGTCTGTCTGAGGCTGCAGCCTCAGCTCTCCCTGGATCTCAGCAGCAAGAAGGAAGATGCTCAAGGAATTAATCTGCTCCCGAGGTCCCCAGTGAAGCTTGTGCAATATTCCCCAGCCAAGCCAGGCTCTGATGTGCCAGCAGGAACATCATGAAGTGCCAATGAGACACCGAGGGCAGCCCCACACACTGGGACAAAGCTGTGCCCATATCTATGAGCACCATCCCAATCCCATTCCTCCAAGGACGTTTTGCTCCAAGGAAATCTGGTTGTGTGGCTGCAGCTCACCCAGGTGACACAGCTGAACTCTCCTCCACCCCTCCCACCCAAGCCCTGCTTGGCATTTCACCTGTGTGGCCCCAGCTACTCGTTGTTCCAGTATTTTCCCAGTTACCACCAGAATCCAGGTTCCTCCAGGTGGCTGGGAGGTGAAGCCAGGAATTCCAGCGCTGGATGGATGGTGTTTGCCTTGCTGAACACCTGCCTAATTCCCCTTCTCCGGTTCCCCTGCCCCTCCCCACACAACAGGTTCACCACCTGGCACCTCTGGCACCAGAGCTACGGGGGAACAGGGCTCCAGGAAAGGAGAGGCTTTCCCAGAGAGCGCTGTCTTGGATGCTTTTCTTCGGAGGATTTCAAAGCCATTCTCCTGTCATCATCCTCGTGCAGATGGAGGCAGGGGCTGCTGTGTGAACTGATATTTGATCTGGCTTCAGAGCAGCTCTGAGCTCGCTGCATCCTCCTTGCCTCGCTGGGGTTGGTTTGCTGCTCAGCCCTTATTTCTGGGAGCAAAAAAAAAAAAAAAAGCATCTTCGATTTTAAGGATCCATTTCTTTGGCCACAAGTGACTCTTAACGAAGATCAGAGTAATTAAAAAAGCTCCCAAAAGCGTGGGAACAGGGAAATGGCTTTGATAGCTGCTCTGAGGACGGGGGCTGTCTCATCCTGGCTCGGTGTGTCACAGATGTGAACTGTGAATTCCCCTTCATTCTTTAACCCCCTGAGCTCAGCAATTCCACCATCACCACGTCCTTCCCGATCGAGGTGTAATTCAGAGCTTTTGAAATTAAACCCCTTTCATGACACCTTTGATTGGGACAATCCTGCAGAAGGACTCCAGGGCCTCTCTGGTCCCTTTCAAGATGCCATGAAAGTGAGGAACTGTCCAAGCTTTGAGGGAGGGCTTGGAATTTGAAAATTTCAAGAAATAACACACAAGGTGTGGATGTACGAAAGTTCTACAAGCTTGGAGCAGAAGGGTCGGGCTTTTTGGAGGTTTCTTCTCCAATTTTGGCTGCTGGATGTTCCTTACTAATCATCAGCTCTTGCTGGGCAAGCAAAGCATTAAGAGGTCCTTGTCCAAAAGTGCCCATTTTGTCATTTAAAAGAAGTCAGTGCAGCCCAAGCTTGGGGAATTACACAGACAAATGATGCAGAAGTTTCCAGATTAACTCCTCTGATGTCCATCATCATGGGGAATGTTCAGACCTGGATTCACATCACATAAATTTAAGGTGATTTAGGAGACCAGTCACTGCTGCTGCATCAGGCAATGAGAGGGAGAAGGTGTTGGATTATCCCTTTTTCTGACCCAGAGATGGGGCAATTGAGAGACATTTTAAAACTTCCCAATGCCATGAGAAGCATGAGACAGTACAGATGTTACAATTCACACCATCAGAATCAGAAGCCAAACTATTTCCTAATTCCATATTTCCTAGTTACAATTATAAGTGTTTTTTTGGCCTATCAGCTTTTGCCACACAATGCTGCTAATGCTTCTAAGGCAATCATCTATTAAAATACCCCACGTGGGTCCTGCTACAATGCATCTTTCATAGTTCTATCTCTCCAAAGTATCTGTTCTTATTTGCAAGGTCATCATGTGAAAGTTGTTTCTAGTTCAATCTCTCTCTCAACGATGTCTGTCCTATCCCATGGCCTTTTTAAGCCAGCCTTTTTCATCTCAAAGTTTGCACACAGATGCACAAGACCGTGTGAGCCTTCTGTCAGGCTTTGAGAATTCCCTACAAATCCATTTCCCCCAGAAGGCACCTTTGGAGAGCAGCTCAGATCCAAGGCAGGTGCACACCTGGGTGTTGTCGTGGCTCAGCAGAGCCTGTGGAAGGTTTTGCTGGAGGTGTCCTTGCCCAAGGCAGGGGGATGGAACTTGATGCTGTTTAAGGCCCCTTTCAAACCATTCTGTGATTCCATGAAGTCCAAGGGAAGCCTGGCTGGTCACTTAGGTTGGGCTTGTGTAGTTTGAGTATTTTACCACCAATACATAAAATCAACCACAAATAGGGGCTGCAGTGTCATTAACTTCCTTCCTGATGAAGAGGCCTGGACAATGATGTGATACCGAAAAAAAATTAACAGAGTTTCCATAGATTTTAGCAAGTCCACTGAAGGTTAGCTCAGATTTCACAACTCCTGCTGTCATTTAGGTTGGAGGAGCCCTCCAAGAACATCGAGTCCAACTGTTCCCCCAGCACTGACAAGGCCACCACTGACCCATGTCCCCAAGTGCCACACCCACATGGCTTTTATATCCCTCCAGGGATGGCAATTCCAGCATTTCCAAGGGTTCAACAACCTCTTCAGTGAAGAAATTGCCCCAAATATCCCATCTAAACTTCTGCTGGCACAACTTGCAGTAATGTCCTCTCATCCTGTCCCTTGTTCTCTGGGAGCAGAGCCTGAAACCCCATCTGGCTCCACCCTCCAGGGAGTTGTAGAGCAAAAATCTTTGGAACTTTTAGAACACCATGGAAAAACCACCCCAGGTTTAGGGTTTTCCTAAACTCTGAGTACAGTAAAACACTGAAATAACTCCTTCATAAAATACAGTAAAATAATATATAACAGTATAGCGTCATATCCTCAATAGCTCCTGCAGAGGGGAGTTTCATGCAGAATTTGAAGAGCTTAGGATGGACTTGGAAAGAGCCTGGGGAATTCCCAGGGAAGGGACAAAAGCAGCAGCACACAGGGAGGAGCCTGTGTTTATGCAGATGCTTCTGTATTTCAGAAGAAAACACAAAAATCAAAGCAGGAGAGCTTGGTAAAAATAAAAAAAAATTCCATGTCTGAATGATCTAGGAGGAAAATTCTCCTCAAAGCTTTGCAGGGGTCGTGGATGGCCCTTCAAGCACAGCTGCATAAAGACACCACCACAGGGGAGGGAGGGGCTGCTTTTCATGCACTTGAGCAGAATGAAAGCTCCTCTCCCAAGGTGGGGAGCCCAGGCAGGGGTGGGGAAGGAGGAGTGGGAGTCCTTTTGTCTCTCAGAACCTCTCCTGGTGGGCATGGCTTGATTGCCCATTGCTCCAAAGGTGGCTTCCCATCACTGCCACCATTCCCAAGAGGAATGAGAGGATGGAGAGGAGTCACTGCTGAGGTCACCAACCCAGTGAGGTCAAGCTCTTCAGGGGCTCAGAGCATCCCAGATGGCTGCTTTTGGGAGGAGGCTTTCCCTGGGATATTCTCCCCTGCTCCCACATCAGTGTGACCCTCCAGACCCCATCTAGCCCATCCAGACCCCGTTTTCCAGGGTCTCTACAGGTGGAGAAGGTCTCCCACCGTCACAGCTCCTCTTGGTACCTTCCTGGTCTCCAGAGCCCACCTGCACCACCTCACCCAGGCAGAGCAAATCTCTCCAACAAAACAAAACAGCAGAAAAAAAAGAAGAAGCGTTTTGAGGGCGGGAGAGGAGGGAAAAGTGGTTTCAAAACCTGGACACATCAAGAGACTGTTTCCATGGCAACCTCTTGTTCCTACAGCAGCTCAAGCCTGTTTTAATCATTTACCAATAAACTCTGCTGGGGTCTGCGCTCCCTTCCCAGAGTACCTGCTGTGGGATGGGTGGGGCCACGGATTCCCAGGGGTAGGGAACACCTTTGGGAAATGATGCTGATTGTTTGTTCCATGGGGCTTCCTGGGCTGGTGCCAAAGTGCCCTGGTACCTCCCCCGTGGCAGGGATGGG
Source organism: Pycnonotus jocosus (assembly GCA_013400435.1). Taxonomy (NCBI): domain Eukaryota; kingdom Metazoa; phylum Chordata; class Aves; order Passeriformes; family Pycnonotidae; genus Pycnonotus; species Pycnonotus jocosus. Next base: position 67,195 of record VWYP01024249.1, read on the forward strand.
GTGCCAGGGGTGCCCCAGGCACACTCATCTCTGTAACCACCCTTATTGTCACTTCTCCTCTTGGAAAATCTCAACCCAAGCAGCTTCACAGCCTCCTCAACAAGCACGTTTAGCCCTTGGTGGTTTGCAAAGCTTCCCCAAAAAGCCTTCAGGTGCCAGTGCTGCCTGTAGGGAACAAACCAGGGTGGAGGTGATGCCTTGGGAAGGCTGACCTGGAACAGAGACTGGACAGAGCTGGAGAATGAAGTACATATTTATTGAAAGGCCTTTAGGATACACCTTGGGCAGGACAAGAGCCTGGCCAGGGCTACACCCAAGGTGGATCCAAAATGATCACAAAATGGCTGGCCAGTTACATTTTTGTAAATTTTTGTAAATTTGCATATTGGGGTTTAATTGTCCCATTCCAGCTCCAGGGTGTGAGGTCCCATCCTTCTTGTTCCTCCCTTCAGCCACCCTTGGTTGTGCTTTTGGGCCTGAAAGTTGTCCTTGGTGTGCAGCAGGAAAAGGATTTGTTTTGTGTCCCTGCTCTGTGCAGAGCTGAGTGACCCTGACTGTGAGCTCAGAGCTGCACCCCTGGACAGTACAGAATGTGAAAAACATGAAAGATCAAACTGAAGGCATCAGAGGCAGGAGCAGTGGAAAGGTTCCAGAGGGAGCTGCTGTGGTGAAGGACACAGGGACACACTCATGTGCTCATGGAGGTGGCACATGGAGGAGGTGAACAGCTCAGTCCCCAACACTGGGCACAGGAGATCGTGGGTTTGGTTATTCCCACTGCTCTGGTTCAAGCACATTTTGCTCTTTCCTGCCTGGAGCCTGTGAGATGCCAAATCCCAAGGTGATGCCTCACAGCACTTTCCATGTCTGTAGTGGTGTCATTTCTAAAGAGTCCAAGAAGAAAGGGCTGAAATTCAGCTCTGGTTCAACTCCAGAACAGCAGGGCTTGGTTAGAGGGTTCAAATCAACTTCCAGTCCAAGTTTACCCCAAATTCCCCCAAGATTCTGCAGCGCAAATTTAACCCAACTGATCAAAACTCCATAAAGCCCTCGGCCTCTGCAAAAAAAAAAAATATTCCTCGAGCAGAAAGTGTCAGAATCCTCAGTTTAAAAATCTTCATGCTCACTCTTCAAACAGCATCTGCCACACTGGGGTCTGACTTAAAACTGGACAGAGATGCTGGCTTGTCATCAATCAACACAGGGCAAGCATTACCCACAGCAAAATACTTCTGAAGAGCTTGGAAAAGTTCGAGAAGTTTCTTTGTATAATTGCAGCACTAAAGATGTTGATATTTCATTTTGAAGGAATTTTTAGTAGATTTTTTTAAATGACAAAAATTGGAGAGTATCGAAGTGAGGAGGAAAATATTTCACGAAGCTTCAAATATTCAACAATGTTCTGTGTTAAAGCTTTGCATTCTCTTGCTGCTTTTTAAATGCCTTCATTTTAACAAAAAAACTGAGGGAAAAAAGAGCGGTTTAGGTCAACCAGAAGATTTTCCATGTTTTTGCTTTGAGCCACTGAACCTAAAATCAATTATTTGTACATGTTTAGCCCTGATCCATGACTAGGAGTTATCCAGTAATTCAAATAAACACAAATTGACAGTAATCTCGTTTTGTTTGGGCTTGCTCTCTGCAGATGTTCCAATGGACCGGTTTGCTTTCTGCAGATGGACCAGTTTAGCACCAGGGAATTTTTCAAGCATAAACATGGGGAGTAATTTTCAGGGAACGCCTCTGGAGAGACAATTTTGAACACATTTACCTGCACAGAAACAAGTGGTCTGTGGCATCAGACCACCAAATTTCACGGGATTGAGGAAAGTGCCTGATAAAACTCCCTGCTTTTTTCCAGCAGGGATCACCCCATGGACTTGAAGGAAGCCAAAAAAAAAAAAAAATTCTTTGCACAACACCTGTCAAACCATGCAGCTCCTGCCTTGGGGCATCCTGGGTGCTCAAGGGTCTGCACAAAACAAAATTCAGGGGAGAAAAACCCACCAACAGGCATTAAACACAGGAGCAGCACATAAACCGTGCCTGGAACGCCTCTTGCCCGTGGCAAGCTCTGTCCCTGATGCCTCTGTGCACCTTCACTCCAGCTTGTGCTCACTGTAAATATTTCAGATGCTTGGATGTCCCTGGGGACCCTGTGGGCTGAGCACTGAGCAGCTGAACAGCAGCCAAGGTTAACAAATCAGAGTGAAATGTCATGGCTCAGCCCTTCCTTCCTTCCCTGGCACCCTCCAGAGCGTGGATTCGAGCTGCACGAGCCACAGGGTGTTGTTGTGTTTGTTTTCTCTTGCAGGGAGCTGTTCCCATCTAATGCTTTTCCTGACAGCTGCTGTGATTAATGGGTGATGTGCCAAAAGCCACAGACCATTATTATTATTATGGCAACGTTTTGAGGTCAGCACCAAGAGCTGGGTCCCATTGTGCCAGGCACTGCACGCTGCTGGAAGTGGTCCCTGACTGAGAAAATCTCCATCTAAATAGGAATTCCTGGGAACAGGCAGAAAAAAATACACAAAATTCTAAGTGCTGTGAGTTTTTTTCCTACAGTTTCATGCACGAGGAAAGCAGTGGAAGAGAATAACTGTCCTCCAATACTCTGACACCCAACATGCTCCACACCATGCATTAATTAATTAATGTTCATGCATAACCACTCCAGCACTTCTCAGGGTACATGCACAGGTACAAAGTTGAGGTTACTGGGATAGGTTATATCTGCAAAGTTAGACCAGCACATTCATGAGGGGGAAAACACCAAAAACCCCAAGCAAAATCAAGCAAAAAAACCCCAAAATTATGTTAGTCAATGTTAGAAAGCCATGCCTTCAGTATGAATTCCTGTCACATCCTAGAGAGCCCAACATCCCCTCTTTGTCCCATGCATGCTATCAGAACTGCCTCATTTTCTAAAAAAAGATGAACCTAAACACCAAGGTCAAGGGATTTGGCCAAGGATTCAGTGAAATTTGGTGGCAATGGCACAGAGAAGACTCTGAAATCAGAACAGCTTGTGCAGTGTGTTGTTAACTGTATCCTACCCCCAGCCCTGGAAGATTTTGCATCTCTCATTTCCCTACACCATGGACTTTGCTGGAATCCTTCTTTCCTCCCATGTGGAGAATACAAGTTCTGCTTGATTTTTGTCAGCTGGTGAGAAATGGAGATTCAAGCACTCAGAGGAGATATTTTGTGTCCTACAGTCACACAGATGAATTCCCAAATTCAATCAGTTGTAAAACAGGGGTGAGTAATATTCTATCTCCAGTTTTCTGTCTGCCTTTGAGCTCTGGTTTCATTCCATCTCCAATAAGACACTGATGTACAGATGGAGCAGAAACAACCAAAAGGATAAAAAATACAGGACCAAAAGCACAAACATAAATTATTATTTAAAAGCTGCAGTTACCTATAAACTGTAAGTTCCTTATCACCCTGAAGTATTTAATTTTCAGGCTTTTTACAGTTTTGTGCCCTGGGGCTGAAATCTGAACCCTGCCTACATCCACATTTCAGCACTTATTCCAGAATTGATGGATTTTTCAAGTCTTCATGGACACCTATTGTCAGCACTGGGAAATGAAAAAAGAAGACAAAAAACCAGGCTACCAACCAGACACTCTTTTTAGCTGGACCCAGATTGGGCAGAAAGAGACCTAAGGACATGGTAGGTCAGTTCTAGGATTTTTCCTGCTTTCCCCTTGAAGGAAACCACGTGGTGGAAATGGGGAGAGGGATATTTTTCCCCTCTGAAATCCCCATTCATGACAAACACATGCCTGTTCTTCTGCTCTCTCAGCATTGAGCCTCCACTGGGGCAAGGCATGGACAAGTGACCTCCTATTCTCTGTCACCCTCTCACCCTCTTCTGCCCTTTCCACCTCGTGGTGGCCAAGCCCTGGCTCTGGATCTCAGCTGCTGTCCTGGGTTACGATACAAGCTGGATTCTATTCCCATCTGTTGAAACTGGTTGAAGAGGTGTTTTTCTTTATCTCACAATTCCAGGGAGGAGGGAGGGGGTGTCTTCTGTTCATGGGCAGCTGTTAAACCACTTGGAGAAATGTTTCTTTATCTCTTCCAGGGCCCATCCTCCCTGCAGGGGAATCTTCTGTCCATGGGCCATCGAGGCTCAGGCATGGCTGAGACAATTCCATCATCCATGGGGAGATGCTGCACCCAGGGGAGGAGCCCAGCATTCCTACCTGGATAAACCTGGGATTGGGAACAGCAGCACAGCCTGTGTGCACTGGATTATTGACCTGGATAAACCTGGGATTGGGAACAGCAGCACAGCCTGTGTGCACTGGATTATTGACCTGGGTAAACAAAACCTGGGATTGGGAACAGCAGCACAACCTGTGTGCACTGGATTATTGACCTGGATAAACAAACCCTGGGATTGGGAACAGCAGCACAACCTGTGTGCACTGGATTCCCAGAGGAAAACCAGACCCAGCTCAGCACCACTGGACCCTTCTCCAGGATCATCTCTGCTCCAACAGAACCACAGCTGGCACTGCAGGGGAATTTATTTGGGCTGCTCCAACACCCTGACCAACAGGGGGTCAAGTCATTGTTCTGACACTGTCAGTGTTTTTCTGGTTTGGTTCATTTGGGGTTTTTTACTACTACACTTTTAATTTTGCTAGTAAAGAACTGTTATTCCTATTCCCATATCTTTGCCTGAAAGCCCCCTTAATTTCAAAATTAAAATAATTCAGAGGGAGATAGTTCACATTCTCCATTCCAAGGGAAGCTCCAGCTTTTCCCTGGCAGATACCTGTCTTTCCAAACTAAGACAGCTGTGTCATCCAAGGTCTGAGACCTCACAAAATCCTCTCATGTCATCTCCTCTGCTCCCAAGAGCAAGGAAAAAAGAACTGAAAAGAGGGAGAAGGATAAGTATTTCTGGAAATGCCTTGTGCAGCACACAAATGACTGGGATGTTGTTGTGGACTTGGGCTCCTTTCTACTCCCAACAGGAATAAATCCTCCATTATCACACAGCACAGTGTGGGGTTTTTATATTGAGTAAGAGCCACCTCCACTTCAAAATAGAATAAATAAGTAAATAAGAGTAAATAATAGAGAAAAGCTGCCTTGGATCCTGTTGGGATATTACATTTGTCCAGGCCTGTCACGCCAAGCACGCACGACTTCGCATCGGAAATTCCATTATGATACACAACAGCCAGCCTGGGAGAGAAAGGAAGTTGTCCCCCAATAAAACCCAATTTGCCTCCTTTTTGCAGTGCTGTCTCTGAACTAACCAGCCTGAAACCACCTAAAAACAGTCTGACATGTAATTTATACTGTGGTGGAGGAAAATAATTTCCCTTTAAAGATGAGAGGTCGTCAAGTGAATCAGAAAACAGTTACACCTGTGGAAGAGAGGTTTAATGTAACAGTTCTGGGAGAATGAAATCAATAATTCTCCTTTATATATTTCCACTTTAAAAAAAAAAAAACAAAGAGACAAATAAAGCCCAAATCCACCATAACTCCCTGCAATGCTGCTGATGGAATCAATCAAATCTCTCCTCCACGGACAGTTATGAACTGTGCCTTGTTTGTCCAAAGGACAAATCAAACAACAGCTGGGGCTTTGCAAGTGCTTCTGAGCTTTTCCATGCTCATGAAAAAGTCATCATGTTTATCTCTGCAGAAGAAGAAAAAAATATCTCTCCTTAGGGGGGAAAAAAAATTAAAAAAGAAGGAGGCTTGAAGGCAAGAGCCACGTGGCACACCAGAGGAGAGGGGGGAAAAAGCACGAAGAGCACAAAGGCATCCCCAGCAGAACCTTAGCCAGAAACAGCCCCTGGAAATCNGTCATCATGTTTATCTCTGCAGAAGAAAAAAAAAAAATCTCTCCTTAGGGGGGCAAAAAAAATTAAAAAAGAAGGAGGCTTGAAGGCAAGAGCCACGTGGCACACCAGAGGAGAGGGGGGAAAAAGCACGAAGAGCACAAAGGCATCCCCAGCAGAACCTTAGCCAGAAACAGCCCCTGGAAATCCTTTCCCTTTATTACAGAGTGTTAAAAGAAAATGAAAACCAACAAGAAGCAGGGATGGTTTTATCAAGCCTCCACAACAGTTGAACTGCTCCTGGGAGCCTCTTTTTCCCCCTCCCTGTTCTGAGGAATTCAGCAGCGACAGAGATGACGATTTCTCCTGTGTACACCACCCATAATTCCACTGCTGGATTTGATGTTTCAAAAGGAAGCTTCATCCCCACGAGTAAAAGCAAGTGTTTGAAAGAGATTATTCACCTGCCATGCCACCTAGACAGGAGGGAGCTGCTGGGACAGATTTCACCCCTCCAAGTCTAGATCCAAGCAGAGAAATCAGCAATGAATTTTCCTCAAGTGCTGATAGGAGAGAAGTTATCTGCAGCTCTTCCTTCTCTTTGTGCCCTCCTCACATGTGGAGCATTAACCACAGCCTGGCCTGTCCCTTTCTCCAAGGGCTGATACGGTTTTGCTTTTTCTGAAAGAGCAAAAAAGACCTGACTTAAGAGGAGGCCTTCTTTTTATTTATTCCAAAGGCAACATCTCATGGTTATTGGGCTCTCTCCTCCCACTCAAATCTAAGGCTGTTTGTTGCCTGCTCTGAGCTCCCTTCACATTCTCCCTGCTGCTTGACTTTCCCCCAATTACCTGTGCTACAGACCTTGGGAAGAGACAGCCAGCGATAACCTTGGAGATAACTCCAGGTTTTCCATCTGCTGGGAGGGGGAGAAAATAGCTTGAAATAAAAATGTAAATTTAAAGTAGAAGGAGGACGAGGGGGTGATAACAATAGCCAGGTCCTGCTGTCAAATAGCTCACTGTAGTGTTTACCCTTCATGTAAAGCCATGAAATGCTCAAGGGCTTTTCTATCTTGAATCCAGCTCAGTTCCTCTGTTTTGCAGGTGCTCTCAGAAACACGAGTGATGGAAACCATCAATTAAAAGCACATTCCTGCCTTCCCAGTTTCCCTCCAAACAGCCCTAAATTTCTCTTTTCCCCCTGCTTTCTTTCTCTCTGGGCCAGCAGGTCTCTTTGATGTTCCTGGGGCTCATAAAGGCATCATCCATCCTAAAGCATGGAGAAAAGAAAGGAAGAGAGCAGTTCCACCTTCCCAAGAGACAGCAGCCACCTCCAAGCTCCAAAGGGTGCTGAGACACCTCAGCTGCCTCTCATGAGAAACTGAGGCAAATCCCAAAGACTTTTTATTTTTAAAAAGCCCTCAGAACTATTCCTTCCAACAGCCATGGCTGCTGGAAGCTGGGAAAATGAAGCTGGTCCACCTTCACACTCTTCCTCAGGGTTCTGCTGGATTTTTGTTTGCACCAGTCCCAATCTCAACCAAGCACCTGTGTGAAGATGAAGGACAACCTTACCTCTTATTTAACCTCTCTCAGACTAAAAAAGTGGCAAAAATTTCAGTGTAAATAATAAAAAGTGTGTTTTACCATGAGTTCATCTTATTTTGCTTTAGGGAAGCATTAGGGAAAAGAGGAAATAGAAGAAACAGAAAGCAGTGGGAGAAGGAGACAAAGAAAATAAAATTAATAAAGAGGGAAAAGAAAAAAAAAAGCTACATTAAAAAATATATATAATTAGCAGAAATTCTGCCCTGACACAAATTAGTCCTGATCTTTCAGGCATCATCCCAGGGAGGGAAGAAGGGTCAGGGAACCCAATTTCCTGCCCTTCTTCCATGGAGCTTCTCAGTGCCAAAGCAGCAGAGTATTCCCATCATCCCAGCCTAGATTTAATGCCACAAGACACACATTTGCACAGTGAAGGAAAGAAAAAAAATCAACAAGGAATTTGTTGTTCTGCTACCCAATAGTCCTTTAAGGGAGGAAGCAATGGATCCTTCTGGATCTGAAGTCAACATGAGCAGGTGTGTGATGGTCCAGCATTCCAGCCTGGCCAATTTTTTTTAACATGGGTGTAATCTGGTATTTTTTTCACACACAATTTGTGGGCCAAATGGACTGCACAGCAGGAATTCTGTCCTATTACACACTCCTGCTTCCAGCCTCACTGTGGATTGTGAACACCCTTCCACTCTCAGGGAAATTCTTGTAACATCCCACGAGGACTGACATTATACTGCAGAAATTTTTGAGTGATTCCCATCTCTGCCTGAATAGGTGAGACTCCAAAAGAAGTAGAGACCAGGTCACCACTAATCCTCAGAACCAGCTTGTTCCTTGTCCACAGAACAATTCCCAAAAAAGAGCACAAATCCCAGGTGATCCTTGAGGTCACTTGGCTCAGAAGTTTTATTCAGACCCTCAACAGGTCATCCTATATCACCTATTTTCCTATGGCAGACTGATTGCTTTTTTTTTGACTGGGAGAAGGATATAAATTCTGCTTTTCCTTGGTATGACTGAAAAAAATAATAATTTGAAAATAATGAAAACTAGCAAATTTTCATCCAGAGGTGACTCATTCCCTGCAAAAATCCCTCATTCTTACGGTCAAAAAGACAATGAACAATTAATCGATCTCTATCCAATTTCCATGGAAATTCCTCCCTCCACCCCCAAAAAGAAGCCAGCAAAATCCAGCAAATCTTCAGAATTGAAGAGTGCTAAAAGCTGGATCTCCCAGCAGGAAAGGAAAACAGAGGAATAATATCTGTTAGGAGATCTGTCTCAGTTTCCAGGTGATTTTTAATCCATTCAGACTTTATATCTTGCATCCACTTTTTCTGTTTTTACCAAACACTTAACCACTCCACAACAACTCCTTCTTTACCAAAATCCCCCTTTTCAGCAGAAAAAACTGAGATCTTCCACTTCCATGCTCTCCCAGGACTTGATTTTCTGGATACATCCACTTTCAAATTTCAGCAGCAAAGCCTGGATCCAGATCCCCTCTCTCCTCTCCCGGTTGTGCACATCCATTATGCGCATTTCCATCAGGAGCATTTTGCAAGTGATCTGTCGGTTCATTGTATTTGAATTGCAAACAAATGGCATCGAGTTTTTTTTCCCCCCAGCACGGCTCTTCCTGGAGAATTCAGCTCTGATTTCCAGGCATTGTCGGGCTCCTTGACTGACACCTCTGCCTGATTTGAACCCTTGGAGATTTCTCTGCTGCAGCCACTTCTGCTCCTCAGTTCTTCTGCGAGAACTCAAGGGCTCGCAGGAGCTCAGGCACCTGTGTTGGTTGACTCAGGCCCCACATTTCCCTGTTCTGTACCTGATTTATGACTGCCCTGCCTTGGAATCAGAACGTGACAGTGAAAAGTGGGGATCGAAGGGGGAAAATTCGACGTTTCGAATAATTCCACTGATTTCAATATTTGCTGTGTGCCGGATGGGCATGTGCATTTTTATCCCACCCAGATCTCCAATGCTCTAGGCAGTCGATGCACTATTTAATCCATCAAGTGCTGGGTTTTGTTTGTTGGTTTTTTGTTTTTTTCTTTTTCCTGTTTAGGTTTTTTTCTTTTTAACAGATAAATACTAATTTGCTGTTAGATCTGAAACCACAGCAAAATATCTTCAAATTCACACTCTTTGCTTGCATAGACACCCATAATAATGGGTCTCATACACCTTCCCAAATATTCCTGGATCCTGATGTAGCAGACTTGCATAGAGAGGTTTAGGATCTTCTGGAGGAAAATAGAGGGACAGCAGCAGGAAATTATTTGATCCCAGTTTTGCAAGACTGGGCCTTTCTGGAAAATCAATGCCAACGGAACAACCCATGTAAAGGTGGCACTTGGAGAAGTCTTTCTTCTCATCAGAGAAGACAACAGGATATAAAAAGTTCTTTCAGGACCTGTGCAGCTCCCAGGGAAATCAGCAGGGATTTTTGCACTGCTGGCCCTGGGAGCTGGATCCTGATGGAAGACTTTTAGGATACTTCAGCATATTCCACCTTAAAACAATGAGATTTGGGCACCCCCAGTAATTAAGTGTCTTCACACCCCCATGAATCACAGAATCCCAGAATGGTTTAGGTTGGAAGGGACCTCAAACATCACCCAGTTCCAACCCCATTTCCATGGGCAGGGACACCTTCCACTATCCCAGGTTGCTCCAAGCCCTGTCCAACCTGGCCTTGGGCACTTCCAGGGATCCAGGGGCAGCCACAGCTTCTCTGAGCAACATGTGCCAGCCCCTCCCCACCCTCACAGAGAACAATTTCCTCCTAACAACTGATCTCAGCCTCTCCTCTTAGTTTAAAACTCTTCCCCTTCACCCTCTGCCTGTGGATAAAGTCACTTCCTCCCTTTTTTATTCTCAACTCTCTAAGAGCTGCAAGGCCACAATGGACCCGGACTGCAAATGTCAGAGATCAGCTCTCCCTGCAAATGACCAATTAGGGATGCCAAGATCCAATCCATCCACTAATTTATGACTTTAAAACAAATCACCAGGGCATCAAAGCCACCTGCATTCATTACCAGTGCAGCATCCCCAGCTCATGAGGCAAAGGGGCCTTTGGATGCTCAAGGTTCAGGATGTTAAGCAGGAATGCACAGGGAAAGACCTTTTACTGCAGGAAACAATCGATTCAAGACAAGTGAAATTATTTGAGACCTTAAAAACCGAATTGTGCAGAGCCCTGGATAACACACTGGGTTGATTTTAACTACGAGGAGATAATTGAGAAACCCTTCTCAAACTTTGCTGGCTGGATAACTGAGCCCTCAACCCAGCTGGATTCAAAGTGATCCCGTGCAGGGACCTGAGGGCATCTCAGTGCAGGAATGAGCTCCTCTCTCTGCTCCTCTGCCTCCCACCCTGCTCGTGGAAAGCCTGGCCCAGTGCCATTAATAATGATATCTCCTGGGTGTGTTTCCCTTCCGACTGGCTGACTGATTTTATTACTGTGGCAGGGAATTGCAGAATATGAAGTGCTCAGCGTAGCAAAATGACATTTGTGTAAGTTATATTGTAAATAGTTACTGACACGCTGACGTTGTCGGTAATGTAAGGATGGTAAGAGGCTATTAATTACATTAGTGCTTAATCAGCACCGAGCACTGCTGCTCTCCTCTCCAGTCCAGCTGCTTGGATGCTGAGGTGTCCTCCAGAGGGGAGACTGGGGATGCAGGAGAGTGCTGCTGATGCCAAAGTGATGGTGCACGGCAGGGCAAGGCTCCGCTCAACATCTGCGCACATCTGGAGCCAAGATGGAATGGCTGCCTTTGTGAGCCCTGAATGGATGGGGTGTCTGGAAGATTTCAGAGGTGTCCCAGCCCTGAACTGAACCCATGAGGAGAAAGGGCCTTCAGCCTTTTCTTGGTTCCTCAGGTGAGCATCAAGAATAATTTTTCTTGGTTTTTTCCCTGCTTTCTCTTTCCTGTTTCTTGACATCCTTAGAAAACCCTGCTGCAAAGCTGAGAAACAGTCTCAGTGCTGGAGTAACTCAGGCTTTCCCAAAAGCCCTCAAGAATAATGTACATCCAGGACAGAAAAGACCATTTCAACCCTTCGTGGATACAATTCTCATGTTTATGAGACTGTCTAAAGCCCTGGGATTTATGAACTCCGATATCTTCATTGCTTTCTTGAGGAAATGGCTTCAAGTTGCACTAGGCAAGGTTGAGGTTTGATATTAGGGAAAAAAAAAATTGTGCAAAGAGTTGTCAAGCCTGGGAACAGGCTGGCCAGGGCAGGAGTGGAGTCTCCCACCCGTGGAGGGATTTAAAAGCCATGTGGATGTGGCACTTGGGGACAATGTGTAGTGGTGGCCTTGGCAGTGTTGAGGGGGTGATTTGACTTGATGATCTTAGAGGTTTTTTGCAACCTAAACGATTCCACAATCCTGTTTTATAAAATCTATTCTTTTGCTCATTCTGCCAAGAGTTCATTGCAGGTCAGGTCCAGAATCTTTGAGAGTCTTTGAGAGTCTAAGAGGCCAGAACATGAAAAAGACCTGTAAAGTCACCAAGTCTGACCTTCTTTGAGCGCAAGAAGAGGCTCCCTTGGGGAGACCAGGGCAAAAGGACACAGAGAGACAGCTCTGGTAACTGGGAGAACTATCAGCCCAATGAGTTGAAAAAGTGACAGACTGATAAGAAGTAGCCTGAGCATGAGGGATAACTTCCTGACAGCGAGAACCACCAGACTGCAGGGGAGAGGCCGGGGGGAAATGTCAGGAGGAGCAGCATTCGAGCCATTTAAAACAAAATATATTTGGAAATAAACCTGCAGTGACCAGGAGACTAAACTAAGCCCAGTATCTTGGCAGTAAGTCTTTTCCATAGCTAATAATTCACCAGGAGATATCTGGAGACACAAACAATGTCCAGAGAGGAATGCAGTTGACTTATCCGACTTCACCGAGCGAGTGAACAGCCACTACAGTTCATGTGTCCCCTGGGAGCTGGTGCAGCTGAAATGAGCAGAAAGATTTGCAAAAAAGGCCAGAATGCAAATCTCTCCCCAGCACTGGCCAAGCAGCAGGAGCAAGGCAAGATTCACCACTGCACGTGTCCTTACAGGGAGCAATGTCCCAGCACTTCCAGCCTTCCAATGTCCTGGTGTTCCCAGAGAAGGTTTTGAGCATCATCCAGAGGGGATTTGAAATCAAGGACAGGTCTTCTATCAGCAGAAAGCCAGGCAGGAAAGCCTCTACCTGATCCTTCCCCACAACCTCCACCTTGGATACTGAGGGACAGCACAGCCAAATAAGAATCATGGAATGGTTTGGGTTGGAAGGAACCTTAAAGATCATCCAGTTCCAGCCCCCACCATGGACAGAGACACCTTCCACTATCCCAGGGTGCTCCAAGCCCTGTCCAACCTGGCCTCGGACACTTCCAGGGATGGGACATCCACAACTTCTCTGAGAAATCTGTTGCAGGGCCTCATCACCCTCTGAATAAAGAATTTCCTCCTAACACCTAATCCAAAGCTGCCCTCTGCCACCATGAAACCACTCCTTTCTGTTCTGTCACCATCTTCCCATGGAAAAAAATCACTCTCCCTCTTTTTAATAAGTTTTCTTTAAGTGAGAGGCCACTGAAGAAGCCATTCATCACCACAATGATCCCCAGGGAGTTCACCCACCAAGGACAACAGCTCCATGAAGGTCATGCTGATCCCAAAGATAAATCAAAAAATGGTGAGGATTATCCACTTCCAGGGCTGAAGTCCTCCTAACTGGGATAGGAGATGCTGGGACATCAGAGCCAGAAAGGTTGAGTGCATCCAGCCCTGGAGATCTGAGATCAGTGCCACAGCTCCTGAATCAAAACTCGCCTTCATCCCCTGATTCTGACTCACTGTCTGACCTTGAGAAAGTCATTTAATCTCTGTGCCTCAGGATCTGCATAAAAATAATTATTATGGCTGATGTTTTATGGGAAAAGACTCCTACCATATAAAACATCTTTCCAAAACGCCCTTTTCAAATCCTGCATCAGAAAAAAAAATCTACAGGGGGTCAGAACTGTAGAATCTTATTAAGCCTTTCCCAGCTCCTCAGTGTGTTTGACTGACTCTCAATGCACACCATGCTACATTTAAATCAGAATTTGAGACTATGAATTGTTCATAAAACCTTCCATCTTCCACCCGTGGCAGCATTAAGTTCTGATTATGAATTGTATCTAATTAGTTATTTTGTCATTTGCAAAGATAGCTGGATAATAAATCACTATTTCTGGCTAGAAAACTTTGACTTAGCATCTCCCCTCCTTCTTAATCAACTTTGGAGCCATTCATTAGGTTTTCATCCAGAAATCTTTTATCAAACCACTGTTAATCCACCAACATTTTTCAGGTTAAAATGAAGCTGGAGATTGGGCAGCTATTTTCCTATTTTAGTGGGGGGAAAAAAAAAAAATCCCTGATTGCTGTCAGCCAAAACACCATAATACATTCAGCTTAAAGCTTATCTTCTGTAAAATAAACATTACTACAATTTTTCACCTCGTTCTGAGCTCTCCAGCCAGAGAGCCAAGGCAGGGGGTTGCTGACAGCAGGGTTGGCCAGAACAGCTTTTTATCATGTCTGGGGGAAGATGGTCAAAAAAAGGGGGAAGTTTCTGAACTTTCTTCATGCCAGCATCATTCCTCAGCTGGAATGGTCCTTCTCAAGAGGAGCAGTGCTCACCATCCCAATGCAGAGTGCAGAAGAAGATGAATGAAGGGATTGATCCGTTCAGAGGGCTCGGTTCTTCCCCCCCACATCGTTTCTCCTTCTCTTACGGCACAAATCAAGGAAGCAGATCTTTTATCTGCCACTCATCCCAGGTGCAGAGACAAAAGTGCTGTGAGTGGAGCCACCACAGCTCAATCAGTGTCACAATTGCTCCTGTCACTCATGGATTGCATGATTCCTTTGGATTAAAGACCTCCTGCATCACCTGCTCCTCACACAGCAGGAACAAGGGAAAGAGCTCTCTGTTCATCCAGTGGCTTTGGAAGCTGCAGTGGTGGTTGTTGCTGTTGTTTAATGGACAAAAGATCTGCTGCAGGGCCAAAAAAAAGGTGTTGGGTTGTTTTGTTCAGGTTTTTTTGGCATGAGTTATACCTCCAGTTATTTCAAATCAAAACTCTGATGTAACAGCTTTCCTGATCACAGCTTGGATTTTCTTCACGGGGTTTCCAGCCAGCAGGATCTTCCTTGCTGCAGCACTGGAGGGTTTCTGGAACTCTTCCCTCGCCTCCAAGCAAGGACCTGTGAGGGACAGCCAAGAGCCAGGCATGGGGGATGCACCCTCCCTGTGCCCCAGGCTGCAGGGAAGGTCAGGATGAGCAGCCTGGTTAGAAACACAATGTCAGGAGCAGGATCCAGGGAAGTCTGGATGCACTGAGCCTTGCAGAGAGTTCCATCATCCCATGGCAGGAGGATGTTCCACCTTCAACTCAACATCTGCCTAAAGAGGCCACAGGGAGTGTCAGGGGAAGCACAGAGGAATCCAGCAGGAGTGTCCAGATGATGCTGGTGAATCCTGATGGCCTGGCAGGGAGGAGAAGTCACAGCCAGGACCATCCTCAGTGATTACAGGAGGTCACCCAGCAGGGAGGGAAATCCCACATGGAGAGCAGCAGCTCTGATGGATCATTGTGCTCTGCAGGCTCAGCTGTGTTCCTGTGCTGGTCCTGAGCTTTACCGTGATAAAACCACGGAATTATTTTGGTCAGAAAAGGCATTTAAGATCAAGTCCAACCATTAAAATCACAGAATGATTTGTTTTGGAAGGGATTTTAAAGATCATTTCATCCCACCCTCTGCCATGGGCAGGGACACCTTCCACCATCCCAGGTTGCTCCAAGCTCCATCCAGCCTAGCCTTGGACATTTCCAGGGATTCAGGGGCATTCACATCTCCTCTGGGAAACCTCTGCCAGGGCTTCACCACCCTTTCAATAACGTATTTTTTTCCTTAAATCTAATGTAAACCTTCTCTCTCCCAGTTGGAAGCCATTCCCCCTTGTTCTGTCCCTCCATGGCAGCAGGCAGAGATTGCAGCAAGCCCTGCCCTGTTTTTCCAAGTTCAAAAACGAGCCCCGGATTCATTCACATGCACTCAAATCCTGGCATCTTTCACATGCCTGAAGGTTTTACCATCTTCTGAGGTTTCCACTTGAATTACAGCAGCAGTGGGAAAAGACTGAATGAGTCACAGCCTGGAAGTCTGCCCTGCTGCCATCCCCTTGAATCACACTCAGATAACCTGAGGAGAGAGGAGCTGTGCCTCGGGACCTGCCATGGTTTGAAACGTACCCCAAGTCTGATCCCAACAGCTCACAGCTGTGGGAGGAGAGGTCAGACCCAGCTCAGGCCAAACCTGGCCCTGCTTTCTGCTCTCTTGGCCCCAGAGGTCATGCCAAGCTTGCAGGAGAATGTGAGGGAGCTGCCCAATGGGTCCTCGACACGAAAGGAAGGGTCATGGGACCCTCGTGTTCTTTCATGAGGAGTTTTAGATGGTCCTGAATGCCACTGAAATGGGCTGAATCCCATTGAAATCCCACTGAAATGGGCTGAATCCCACTGAAATGGGCTGAATGCCACTGAAATGGGCTGAATCCCACTGAAATCCCACTGATCCACGGGCTACCTCACACCCCTTCCACAGGCACTACTACTCATCCTTCACAGCCCTCAGGGCATCAGCTGTTGAAAAGAAAAGCTCTGATACCAAGCTGGAGGCCTGCAAGGAGCACAGAGATTTATCATGGAATGGTTTGGGTTGGAAGGGACCTTCAAGCTCACCCAGTTCCACCCCCTTCAAGGCAGGGACACCTTCCACTGTCCCAGGATGCTCAGAGCATTATCCAGCCTGGCCTTGGACACTTCCAGGGATGGGGCAGCCACAATTTCAAGACTTCAGCCCTGAAACTTGACATTTCAATGCATAAACCAATTCTATAGTCCAATCCTGTAGGTCCAGCCCTATAAAGGCAGGTGAAGGGGAAATATTCCCATAGGTTGCAATATCTTATTCAATCCTAAAATCATTACAGTTAGAAAAGATCTCTAAGATCATCCAGTCCAACCATCAACAAACACCACCACGCTCCTTCCTGACAGATTTCCTGCTCCTTGGCCTGAAACCAAGGGCAGAAAACCCCCAGAGGAGCTGGACTTCACATCCACTCTGATTCTCCCTTTGGTCAGCGGCGCTTTCTGCCCTGTGAAGCGCTCAGGTGTCATTTTTGTAATGGGAATTTTGGTCAGGGAGACGGGGAGCACGGGAGAAAGAGAGAAGCTGACACTTCTACATGCACCACATTCTAATTGGGGTCAAGGGATGCAACAGTTGGAGAGCAGCAAGTTATTTTCTGCATCACTGGCCTGTCAAAATTATGTTTTTTGCTCAGAAATAAGGAAGGAAAAGGACAGAGTCTGGGAACAGCTCCCTATCAAGTCACTTCTAGGAAGTGTGGGGTGCCAGCAGCTGCCACCCTGAGCTGGGCACAGCAAGGGGCTCCATCCTCATTATCCTGGAGATGGCTTGGAGCTGTGATGGTGATTGGAGAACCTCCACCAGCCACAATAAAAGGAGGAAAAGCAATTTGAGGCAAAAGTCACCCAGAAATCATTTTCACAGGTAGTTTTGCCCATGAGGTGACACAATCCTGTTGGCATTTGGTGGACTTTGACTTACCAGGAGTGTTTATCCAGTTCCCAAGGGTGTCAGGGGTGGAGTATTCACCTTTTTTACCACACCTTTGCACTGTCAGGCAAATGTCCCAAATCTCAAAAAACCCAGCCTCACCAGAGTGCAAAAGTTGAGCATTTCCCTTCCTTCCCAGCTCATTCCAAGAGAAAGATTGTGAGTGAGAACCTGGAAAGCTAAAGACCCATGTTCCAGCTGATCAATCCTCAGCTGGAAAAGTCTCTCCCTGATGACAGAACAGCCACAGACTCAATGTGGATGTGGAAGAAGAGAGAGAAGAGCTCTTGTGGTGATCATCTCCAGCTTTGTTTGGAGAGGACAAAGGGTCTGAGGAGCAGGATGCAAGTGAGGACAGGGACAGAGAGCTAAACCCCATGAGAAAACCACAAAAAGCATTTTTTATCACAGAGCTGGAGAGGAAAACACACAAAACTTGGGGCTATTATGAGAGTTAGAAGGGCTGAACTGGGGGTTCCAAAGACAGGATGGATCCCTGGGCTGCACTGCCCCAATAAAATGGTTTAGATTTGACCCAAAACCTCACAAATCACACCAAAAGCACAGCTCAGTGTTAGGTCAGGTTTCCCTGCTATGTCACTACACAAGCTCCCAGTCTGATGCCCTCCCCATCCCAGAATATTCTCAGTCCTCACCACAGACCAGAGACACCACAGGAACAGCACCCAGCTAGAAACAACTCCATCCTCAGCACTCAAAGAGATGTTCCCTGTGCACAGCCCTTTGTAAGCCTCCCTGCCTCATAAATGAGTGATGAGGCCCCTTTAATTGAATTAATTGTGAATGCTGATCCCTGGATGAATTATCAATGGAAAACAGCAGCACAGCACAGGGTGCTCACACAGCACTGCCTGTCACTCCCTGCTCTCTGGTGTTTCCAAACTGTGGGAAAGGAGGGAGGGAAGGGCCAAGAGTCAAGGGCTGCCCTAATGGGATCCTCAGGAGCTCCTGCAACATCACCTCTCACCTGCTGGAAGCCCCCAGCATATCCAGGACATGCCCAGGACGCTCTCTGGATGTAAAAAAAATCCCTTCAGATGGTGTGTGAAGGTATTGCTTGAAATAATAAAGGTGTGTAAGAGAGGAAGAGGCAGCTGTTGCCCAAAAAGACCTCCAGCCATCCCAAATCCACCCCATTGCCCCAGCCAGGTGAGGAGATAGAAACAATGGAATGGTTTGGGTGGGATAACAAAGGATCAGGCATGACTGAGAGTTAGATCACATAGAAACAAAGAGTCATGGAATGGTTTGGGTGTGATATTGAAGGGTCAAGCAGGACAGAGCTTGATCACATAGAACCAGAGTCATGGAATGGTTTGGGTGGGATATTGAAGGATCGAGCATGACAGAGAGTNATATTGAAGGATCAATTATAACTGAGAGTTGGATCACATAGAAACAGAGAGTCATGGAATGGTTTGGGTGGGATATTGAAGGATCAAGCACAACTGAGAGTTTGATCACATAGAACCAGAGTCATGGAATGGTTTGGGCGGGAGAATGAAGGATCAACCATGACTGAGAGTTTTATCACAAAGTTGTGGGGACCGGACAAGCTCAGAGCTTCCCCATCTTGGTCCAACACCTGACCTGCAGAAACATTTATCCTCAATGGACCAGCACTACAAAATGATGTTCAAGCAGCAGCCCCTGAAGGCTTTTCCTGCCTCAGCACAGAGGATGTTCCCTGTCTCACATCAACTTTCCACCTTGGAGGGCTCGGAGCGGGATCGCGCGGCCCCAGCCAGGCAGCCAAGCTGTTCCCACGTCTGCTCCTCCCAGCAGGGAGGTGTGAGAAGCCCAGCCATGCAGGAGGAGAGCTGCAGACAGAAATGTGTCAGGCCCTGCTTTATCTCCTCCAGAGCCAGCACAGTTGGTGGAGAGGAGTTGGAAAGGGGGAGGGAAAAAACAACGCCGCGGTGGAGATAACTGAGATGTGAGCAGCGGTGCAGAAAGCAGGATGGGAGCAGGTGAGAATGATCCATTCCCCTCCTCCCACAAGCATTCTCTGCACAAAAGATGCTTTATTCCACTTCCACAGAATTCCTGCAGACATCCCCAAGGCTGTTCACTCCGACAGCAATTTCAGCAGGACCAGGATTTTACCCTTTCAGCTAAAAAAAACCCCAAACCCGTGACTGCTTCACACAGTCCAGACACACATCCAAAATAAACTTCTCTGTGTGAAGGTATTGGCAGCTCAGCAGCTCAATCCTTCACTCTGGGATGGGCTCTCTGTCCTGCAAATTCAGCATGTCCCACCTGTTGCTTTGGGTTTACCTTCCCTCTCCAGTTAATCCTTGGCACAGCCAGCAGCTCATCACCCTCCAGAGCTCAATCCCTGGCACTGTGGATCAAACACTGTTCCTGAATTTCCTGAACAGGTTGCCCAGGGAAGCTGTGGCTGTCCCTGGATCCCTGGGAGTGCCCAAGGCCAAGTTGGATGGAGCTTGGAGCACCCTGGGACAGTGGAAGGTGTCCCTGCCCATGGCTGGGGTGGAATTGGATGCTCTTTAATATCCCTTCCAACCCAAACCATTCTGGGATTCTCCGATAATTTCCTCACACCAAGCAGCCATTCAGCCCCAGCCCTCTGTGGCCTGTCCAATTTTCTTCAACCAGGAGCCCAAACAAATAAAACCAAAGCAGCTCTCTCAGTCACAAGTTTCAGGGCAAGATTTTGGTGGTGCTGAGTCTCTCCAAAGCTTGTCTCCTGTCTCCAAAAGCAATCAGAGATGACGTTTGAAGGCACAGGGAGCAGATTGATTTTTCCTCCAGTGCAGGAAATAAGCTCAGGAAAACCTCAGCAGACACATAACACCCAAACACAACAGCAAGGAGGACAGGGATAGGTGATGGAGCTTTACAAATCCGAGCTGAAGGTGTTGGTGGAGGTGTAACCAGTGAATAATTTTGGGTCAGGTCTCGTAAAAAGTGTCCTGTAGCTACACACCACTTACTAAGAGTTTAACCCCACACCAAGGACACTTCAATCAATGACCACAGCCTCATTTTTCATTACACAACCATTAATACAGCCAGAAGATGAGTGGCAAGGCTGTTTTCCCACTCCTTGCACTCTCACTCTGCTCGGTACCACGGCTTCTGGGGAGTGGATTTATTTACTACAACCAGTTTACGACGTGTTTATTCTCATCCACGCCGTGACCTTTGTGGCTGGGAAATCAGCAGTTATTAGAAGCAGCTAAAATAACACAAGATGAAATAAAACAGCCGCAGCATCATTAGGCTGTAATTATTATTGAAATGCGACCTGGAGGAGATTCCATCTGCGTAAGGCCCTCTCTCTTTAGATACGTAGATATAGATAATATTTAAAAATAAACGGGGACAGATCTCTCTCTTCCTCTGGAGGTGTAATTATACAGAGACATCATCCATACAGAGCCACCCTGGGTGTAAATTCCGCCATGCAGATACAGTAGGCGGTGTGTGCACGAGAAGAAAGTTATAAACTATATTTAAAACATGATCATTACTCAGAGTATTTGACACCTCGAGCATCAAGAGCTGCATTTGCAACAAAAATCATGTTCTGTTTGCTAATCACTCAAACACCAGTTTTCCTGTGAGCTTCCCCTCTCCTCCAAGTAATGGACTCAACTATCTGAGAAGACCAAGAGATACTTCCTGCTTGTCTATTAAAGGCAAAGCAGAACTGGCTGTACTCAAAATAACAAATAAAACCAGAGCAAATTCCTCTGAGCAGGGGCTGGGTGCTCTGTGCTGACTCAGCTCCCCCAGGACACAGAGCAGAAGGAAGAGCAGCCATCAGAGGAGCACTTAAAACCCAAAACGAAACAAAAAGGCAAAACTAACCCTGTCCTGCCCCATAAAATAAGAGGAGGCAGCACCAGGAGCACATTTCATATTGTCTGCTAATAAATCCCTTCATCAAATTTGGCTGCTCTGTGTGAGGTGAGAGCACATCTCTATCAAATATTCCTGGTGGAAGCACTTGTAGAAAAGACATGCTCAGTGCACAGCTTTTGCTGCTCTTAAAAAAACAAACAAACAAACAAAAAAAAAAACAAAAAACCAAAAAACCAGGAGAGGCAATTTTTAAGCATCACTCCAAAGCTGGAATCACTTCCCACCACAGCAAACAAGGCAGGCTCAAGCAGAACATCAGAAGGAATGTCTTTCATGGAAAGGGTTGGCAAACACTGGAATTGGCTGCACAAGGAAGTGTTGGAGTCCCCATCCCTAGAGGTGTCCAAGGAAAAACTGGAGGAGGCACTCAGTGCTCTGCTTTAGTTGGAAAGGTGGTCACAGGTTGGACTTGATGACCTTGGAGCTCTTTTCCAACCCAAATGTCTCTGGGACAGGGATTCTGTGACACCTGTGGCTTTGCACCTCCACTCTGGGGTGGCATTAAAGGAGCAGCTGCACCCCACAGACACCTTGCACAAAGCAGCATTTGGGGATCCTGATCTCACAACTTTGTGCAGACAGATAAGAACCCCCTCCTTGTTTGGGGTGATCTTCTCTCCCTACATTGAGTCAAAAAAGTGCCATTGGCCCAGCCCTAGGATGTCACCTCTGGGCTCCACCAGGGACAACATCTGGGGGAGGAGGCCACCAGATCCCACCTTCCTGGGTCTCAATTTAGGTCCAGGTCCTGGATTTCAGTTTAGGTCCAATTCCTGTGTCCAGTTCCTGTGTCCCAGTTTGGGTCCAGTTCCTGGGTCTCAGTTTGGGTCCAGTTCCTGTGTCCAGTCCCTGGGTCTCACTTTAGGATCAGTTCCTGTGTCCAATCCCTGGGTCTTAGTTTGGGTCCAATTCCTGTGTCCAGTTCCTGGGTCTTAGTTTGGGTCCAGTTCCCAGGTCTCACTTTAGGTCCAGCTCATCCCACCTGTCCCACACACCAACTCCATCCTCACCAGCACTGAGGGACCCTTGGGCTGGGCAAGCAGAAGAAGCAGATGAAGGCGAGGACGGAGCCTGCAGGGTTTGCAATCAGAACCACACCAGGGGATGACACGGCAGGGACAGAGATTTGACCCAAAATGCCCCTTCCAGTCCCACATCTCCATACAACGGGGCAGAGCTCTGCTCCCTGACCCTTCAACAAATCCTGATGAAGCAGTGTGGGGTCAGAAGAGTCCTCCTAATATGGAGCAGATCACATTTTGGAGAGGACATTGATCCACCTCCTTCCTTGACCTGCTGTGGTTTGAAATGAAGCCAAGGAAGAAATCAGGAACTAATCCAGCAGCTCTGGGAAGGGAGCAGATCGAGAGTTTTGTTTTTCATTACAAACCCCCAACTGTGCAGAAATAACTGCAGAGAGGTGACTGGCAATGACCCTCCAAGGACAGCAGGAATGAAATCATGGTGACAAGGGGCTCAAAGACAGAGGGAGAACAGGATAAACTGCAAAAGAGATGGAAAATATCTGGCTGATGCATCAGAGGCTGGGAGCAGAGGAAAGTGTGGCTGTCCTTGCTGGCACAGAGACATCCCTGAGACTGAGAACTCCTGGCCTTCAGAAATCAAAAAGCACCTGCAGTTGAGCAGAAGGGGAGTTGAGATGTTCCCAGGAAGAGAAAAGTGCTCCTCATTAGGCCAATTCCTCTGCAAAGCTGGTTTCAAGAAGAGCAAAGAGGGAAATTCCACCTCAACCTCACGGATTTTGCATCTCCTGGGAAAACCACTCAAGAAATAAAAACAACCACAGGGCCACGTGCACTTGGTGGCAGTGAATGACCACACTGTCCCCTCTACCTTTTTCAATGTTTCTCTCTTGTAGTGGGAAAACCAAAGCCTTCAGGAGGAGCCTTGGACAACAAGATGCTGTGATGGCAGACAAAAAACTCTGTGCCTTGAGGACATTTTGTTTGAAGCAAGAAATGTCTTAAATATTAAAATATCAAGACAGGGCACCAAAATTTGCAGACCATGTGTGAAGCCAGCCATGGCTGGGGTAACACAAGACCAGTGAAGACTCCTGAAGAAATCTGGGATTGAGGAAGGTATAAACGTGAAAGGGGTACAAAATGCCACCACAAGGCACTCTGGAGGCTGTTTGAGCAGCAAGGCTGCTTTCCCTGCCTGTGCACACCCCGGGCACAGCTTCCCTCCTAACTTATTCATGATGCTCTGGCAGCCTCGCCAAGTTCACCCCAACACAGCTCATGCAAAAAACAAAAGCTCGGAGCATTGCAAAGGGCATTTCCCCAGCGTGGAGGAGGGAGGAGGGAGCTCACAGCGCTTTTCCAGGGAGTGATGCAGCTCCAGGGGCAGGGAGGGAAGGTTGTGATCTTCGGGGAAGTCAGGGCCTCCCATCGGGATGCAGAGTCAGCTCCAAGGAGCAGGGTCTGAAGCAGAGCCACTGCGGGGAGCTGTTTCCAACTGGGACAAAAATAAAATAAAATAAAATAAAATAAAATACAA
>VWYP01024249.1:90765-122810 GCA_013400435.1 Pycnonotus jocosus
GGAGCAGATATCCATGGAAGAGGCAGGAGGAGTGTGGTCACCCCCTGAACACCACGGGGCTGGTGTTGAGGCTGGAAAGGAAACCCTCATGGGGACTGGTGCATCCAGGCTTTGCTAATTCCCCTCATCCCTGTCCCTCCTGTTGTCAGCCCTGGGAGATGTCCTCTGGTGTCAGCACTGCAAGGAGGAGATACAACAAATGTGATAATGCCAGATGCTGCTGATAAGGGAGTGAAAAGAGGCAGGTAGGGCTGCTTGCTCCCCCCCAGGGAGAAGAAGTGAGATAAAAGCACAGCTCAGAGCAGCCCAGTGCCTTCCCCATGAAGATCCTGACCCCATTTAACAGAGATTCTCTCCTTCTATCATTCAGGAATGCTCAATATGGACTTGAAGCACCCCAAAAAAGATCTGCTGGACCTTCAAAAGGACAGCACCACTCCAAAGAGACCCTGCTCCTGCAAAGAAATGCTGCTCATTTTTAATATTATTAACAACAAATGGGTTTGGCTCAAGGCAAACACAGAAAAACACATCAGCTTTGTGGAGCTATAGAAGCACCTTGAAAAATACTCCCTTTAGTCCTCACTAAGAGCATCCTGCAATATATAATTCAGGCTCTTCCTGCATTTTGTTCCCTGCAGGCTCTGCCCTGAGGGATAAACGAGGATGAGGAGAGAGCCCTGTGGCCAAGGGCAGTGCTGGGTCAGGGTCAGCACCTCACCCCAGGCTGAAATCCAGCCCTGGCTGCAGGGAAGGGGGAGCAGGTGATGGAAACCCAAGCCGGGCTCCAGCTGCCCAGCTGCTATAAATAACACCCTGATGGCTCCCAGGGAAAGCCAAGGGAACAAGCACAGCATTGCTCTGGAAGCGGGGCAGGGGCACAACACATGGGGCAGGGGCACACACGTGGGGCAGGGGCACACCAAGGCCCAGGCAAATCCAGACCCTGGGAAACTCAGCCCAGCTCTTGGACAGGCTGAGGAGAGCCATAATCTTTGGGTTTGGGGGGCTTTTTCAGGGAATCTCTGAAAGATGGGGGTCTCTGCTCAGCCCTTGTGAGAGTTCAGCTGGAGAACCAGCAGAGCTCTGGAGCCCTCAGCAGAAAACATGGACCTGTCAGAGAGGCTGCAAGGGCTGGAGCCCCTCTGCTCTGGTGCCCAGCCTGGAGAAGAAAATGCTCCCAGAGCCCTTTCCAGGGCCTAAAGGAAGATTTTAAAAAAGAGGAAAAGTAACTTTTTTCACCCAGCACAGGGTGCCCAGAGAAGCTGTGGCTGCCCCTGGATCCCTGGAAGTGTCCAAGGCCAGGCTGGATGATGCTTGGAGCAGCCTGGGACAATGGAAACTGTTCCTGCCCATGGAAGGGATTGGAATTGGATTATCTCTAAGGTCCCTTCCAACCTAAATCGTTCTGTGATTCCATAATCCTAACCTGGCTCTGTAAATTATTTCACTGCTTTGCATCCCCAGCTGAGGGGGTGGATTCAGTATTTCCTGCCTTTGGCAAATTGCTGAGAAATCCAAGGAGGGAGGCACCTTCAAACCCTGAATTGTGTTTGTTCCAGGCCACCCTCACATCCACCTGCTCACAGCAGCCACGGCAAACACTGACCAAGGTATAAATCAGGGAAGGGAGAGCGGGAATTTTGCAGCTTCCAACTCCTCACGTGCCTCCTGCCCAGCCTGTCCTGAACATGCCAGCAAGGTTCAGCATTGCTCCCATTTGAAATAAAGTCTCCCCACGTCATTTAAAAATACCCCACTCTCATGCCAACCATTCCTCTCTGCCACGCCACGCTGGCTCTGTATTTATAGCCACGGTTTCTTCATGCCACACATCCCCCTGCATTGCCCCCAACAACACATCCAGTCCCATAAAAAGGGATTTTTTTTGTTCTTTTAACCAGCAGTGGTGACTCCCAGGAACAAGTTTCAGCCACACACCCACATCAGCCCTGAATTTCCCCACGTTTGCTCCTCAGCAGCAATGACAAGGCAAAGTCTCCCGAGGGTAAACACAAAGCTACAACCACTTCCATTTGAGCCATAATTGAAAATCAATAGGATTGGTAGTTGGAATGCTCATGTGCTTAAAGCAGAGGTCTGGGAGCCAGGAGGAGTCAGCAGCAGGAGTGATTTCTTCTCCCAGCTATGACCATAAGGAGAGATTTTAATTTTTTTTTTAAGTTCTCTCAGCTTGTGAGGCAGCACCAATAAAATGGAGATAATCCAGTGTTGGGTTGGAATGCACCAGAGCTTCAAAAGTGCTGAGGCAGAGAGGTGCTGGGACACGCTCACTGAGGAGTTATTTTTAAATGTATTGGAGTGAGAGGCAGCCAGGGATGCCCAGCCTCCCTCCTTTTATTTTTTTAGGACCATCAAAGAAAATTCTGCATCAGCAATCCCTGCTCCACCTGATTGATGCCAAGGAGCAGCAGTGCCAGGACACCCAAACTGAGCTCAGCATCCCAGCGCTGCCTTAGGGGGAATCACAGATAAAATATCCTAATCTGGAAGGGACTCATGAGGATCAACCAGTCCCAAAAAGAACCACCCAAAAAATCCCAGCCTCTGCATCCCTGAGAGCATTGCCCAAACATTCCTGGAGCTCTAGCAGCCTTGGGGCTGTGCCCACAACCTGAGGAGCCTGTTCAGTGCCCAAACATCCTCTGGCTGAAGAGCTTTTTCCTGATATCCAGCCCAAACTTCTCCTGTCACAGAGGGAGCCCATCCTTGCTATCAAAATAATGGACATTTTACATTCCTTGACCTCTGCCACCTGGAGCCCCAGGAATGGCAGTGCCTCTTTTATGGATGTTGCCAGCAGGCTCTGGAAAGCAGGGATTCATTTCACTAACAGGGTGAAAGATCATCGTGGAGGAGAAGGGAAAGGAATGTGTAATTACTGATTTATCCTAAGTCAGGATCTGTGACAAGAGGAGAGGATAAAGATGCCACCAGCTATATTGTCTTTAAATCAATCAATCAACCAACCAAAAATCAATCTGTTTCCCTCTTTCTCTCACTCTTTTCCCTCCTCAGCTGCAGAGAATTCCACCACGCACTGCTCCACGTTAAGGAGAACAGGTTTTTAACCAAACCAATGCTGCAGTTCCAGCAGAGCTATAACAGGTCAGGAGGATTGGCTGCAACATTGACACATTGTCCCTCTGCCATGGGGACTGCTGTCCTGGTGAGAGCCCTGTGCTAAAACAGCAGGAGAACATCTCATTGCTCTACTAAAGTCCAAGCAGCACAGCTCCTGTGGCACCCAGGTGTGAAGGTTTTCACCCAGTTCCAGAAAACCACCTAAACCCATGAAGAAGAAGGAAGAAGAACCCAGACAAAGCTCAAATCCCTCTGTCTTGGCTCACATGTATCACTATATACTAAAAACCCCAAAATCTGAGTTTCCAGAATTCCAACACCCAGGGTTCGTGCCGTGCTGCCTGAGCTGCTTCACATCTGTCCTTCAGCTCCAGAGCAGCTGCCCAGCTCCTCCCCAGGTCCAAACTTCTGCCAGCCCGGATCAGTAACACAAACTTTGTGCTCCCAGGCACGGGCAGCCTCGGTGGGAACTCTCCTTTTCCCCAGCACGGCTGGGAGGTGTCATTAAGAATCCAATCAATGTGACGTCATGGGTGTAATTGAATTATGTGTAGGCTCAGCAGAGCCTTTCCACTTGGTATCCCCCATTGGCTAATGTTGAATTATGATGGATCATACACGGGGATGTCTGAAACATGCATGAATAACCCAAGCATGCATTTTTAATGATACGATCCTGATAACTTCCCCCCTCCTAACAAAATCAAAATGAATTAAACACAAGTAGCTGTCAGTGGCATTAAAGAAAAAAAAAAGGGGGAAAAAAAACCCCTCATCATTCAAATGGCAACATGGAAATGTTCCCTGAACTGCAGGGTGACTGGGACCGTGTGTTGTAATGATACCAATTAACATATCTATCTATATTTAAAGTTTCCAGGGCAAGAAGAAAGAGCAGCTTGGGTGATATTCAGGGTATGGAAAAGAAAGGTGAGGATAATGGATGGCTGGGAGTGAATAGGACTGAAATGAACGGGGTAATTCAGATGAATGGTCTGACAATGGCTGGATAATCCCCCAGAAGAGCACGTCCCCAGATATAGGACAGAGCTTGCAGGCTTGTGACATTCATTAAAATAAAATAAGGGTGAAACCTGCAAACCCAACAGTCAGAAATGATCCAAGCCAGGCAGAGGCCACAGGACTCCGGGGGTCTGGCTTGAGACTCTGCAGTGGCTGAGTTAATGGGAACATCCCAGAGGAAGGGTTTGGCTGCCGTGACTTTGCTTTGGGGAATTTTTGGAGGTCACTTCCATACCTGTACTCCCTGTTTTAACTAATCAGGATCAAAGAGGGAATCACTTGCAGGAATGCTCTGGCATCTTGGATTTGCACCCTGAATTATGACTGAGCTGTTCCAGCTCTCCAGTCAAGAGCCATCTGTCCATCCCTGGACATGTCCAAGGCCAGGCTGGATGAGGCTTGGAGCACCTGGGACAGTGGGAGATGGCAGGGGATTGGAACTGGATGATTTTAACATCCCTCCCAACCCAAACCACTCCATGATTCCATGGCAAGGAGGCAACATGGCCCCAGGTCTGTGTGTCTGCATCTGTCACAGCCATCCAGATAATCTTTTACCTTCTACCACAGCAATTTATCAATATCAATCACCTAACAAGCTCTCATGAGCACTCTGCCCAAGGTTATACCTCCAGCTACTTGGGCTAAGTACCAAGTACAACGGCTACACCATTCTGAGTTCTGAATCCCTGGAAAAAATGGGCAGCAGCTCTGCCAAAAAAAAAAAAAAATCCAATTTTTAAAGGTAAGTCCTTGGGGACTTCTAAAGATTTTTGAGTCATAAAGAAGAAAAATTTGTTCCCACTCTGCAGATCAGGCCTTTCTGGGTGTTCAGTGAAAAGCAGACATTTCTGTCTCGTGGCAGATTTAGGATAAAGCAGTGTCACAGACCTTGTTCCTAATTGCAGACTGGCTGGACACGGTGGCAGAGGATGGAGCTGCCAGAGATCCCAGGATGTGTCTCATAACAAGCTCATTAGCTCCAACGTGAACCCCCCTGCTCCTCCAAAACTGACCCAGAGCCCTCTCAGGATTTGTGCTGGAGCAGCAAATCTCCTGGAAACCTGTGGAGGGGAAGTCAATACACTTCACAACAGATGAGTGAAGGGCCATCCTTTGCAATTAACAGTGACTTAAATAAATAAATGATATGTTTATCTCCTCTGAGTGCACGTCTGCCATGCCTTACTCACCTTTTGACAAGAATTTGGCACACCAAGCACCATCAGCACATTCTGAAGATGTTGGGTCCAAGGGTAAAACAAAATTCAGGGTGGAAACAGGGTCAGGAAAAAAAAAAAACCAAAAAAAAAAACAAAAAAACAACAACAACCACAAAACAACTCTTCCCTGAGTGCAGCAGAATAACTTGTTAAGGACAGCTTCTGTGATTAAGGGAATAATTTTGCTGTCAGCCCAGGGACTTTGAGGTTTATTCCTGTTGTGTAGCTTGGTGCAAGTGCAGAGTTTCTGCTGGGATGTCCCCCATGGAGTCACCCCTGCAGCATGTCAGGAAGGGAATTTTGTGATTCTCCTCTTAAGGATTGGAGTTATTTATATAGAAAATAGGCAGGTGTCTCCAAGGGGTGGCAGAGATGATGCTTTGAACTCCACTGACTGCACACACAAGGACATCCTGGCTAGGAGGTGATGTGAGCCACTCTCAAAATTAAATATCTGCCTCTTTTCCAGGAAAATCCACTTTAGCTCAGAGCCTGAATGGTTTTGCTCTCTCTGCAACTCCCAGACAGTCCCACTTCCACACCTGTCAGCAGAGCTGGGAGGATAAATACATTTATTGATTTGATCTGCTGGGCAGCCAAATCCTACAGCTGGAGAATCAGAGTGGCACCTTTAGCAGCATCCACAGCACCCAACAGAGACAACAACCACAAGGAGCACCAAACTTCACTTCCTTCCAAAAAAAAATAGAGATTTTTTTTTTAGGGAATTGATATTTATGGAGAAAGGAGGGCTTGGAAAAGACACTTGGATTTCTAAGGATCCACATGTTCTAAAATGTCAGCATTTCTGATGCAGCAAGAGTTCAGGGCTCAAAGTCACACCTGAGTTTTCCTGACCATGGCTTTGAGTGTGTGAGAGAGTGGAAGCACCATCCCTTGAAGGAATCATTGGTGAACAGAGCTGGGAACTGATCTTCACAGACAAACCATCCCTTAAAAAAGAGCATTACTGACTTACACCAAAAAAACTCAAAGTGAGGTGGGTTTTTCCCCCTTTCCTCTTTACATCTACTTCTCTGTTGTCTGTAAATGCTAAATCATGACACAATTTAGAGACAGGGCGTTTTTTTCAGTCTAAAGAGAATCAGTTCATCTTTTGTGAAGGAAAACCTAAACAAAAAAATGCTTCAGCTTTGTTAAATTTCAAAACTAAGCTCACTTCATAAAAAGCTGCTCAAAGATATCTCCACATCACTGGCAGATATTTAAATGCAGACAGAGGGTTTTTAACTGTTCCAGGGAAACCTTCCTGTTGAGCAGAACGAGGGCCATGGGGTTAAAACACAGCCATCACAACCTTTATGGCTTCATTTTTGTGAAGCCATAAACCACAGGAGGACCCCAGATGTGCCACAGCCCCAGCAGCTGGAGTGAAACCCAATCCCCACATCAGAACCTAATTTATGACCAACCTGTTGGGAGGGGGCAAGGAAATCAGGGATACCCAGGGAGCTGGGTAAAGCCACGTGTTGACAGAGCTCAGCCCAAGCCCTTGCACAAACACACGTGGGAGGAGCCCCTGCTCCCATCAGGGAATTTTTGCACATGGAAAAATTTTGCAGCTGAACCCCCAACAGCACCCAGCTTTGAACTCTGGGTTCAGCTGCCTGGGAAGCATCAAGATGAAATCAAAGGGTGGCTGTGCTCAGGACAGGCTCATTGCAAGTGACAGCTCCATTTCCCTGAAGAGCTCAGGGAAGAGCAGAGCAGGGATAGGGAGAGGGGAGGGATTTCATGCCCCAGGTCGTGCTGCAATCAGCAACAGAGCCAGGAATAGATCAAGGCTTCCTGCTCTGCCATGATGTCACACTGAGGTTTTCCTGACCACCCCTGATGCTCTCCACACCACCCCCAAGCCAAGCTGGCCTTTGCCATCCACTCCTTCTTTGGAACTTGCCCCTCTCCACCTTCACCCCTTTCAGGGCCTGCCTGCTCCAGTTGCTTGTGCCCTTTTGGTTGTGAGTTCCTGGGTGTCAGGGCCTCCTGCAAACTGGAATCACACACCTTGATTTCATCTTTGCATGCCTTAACACTTCCTTGTTTCTTTAATCCACCCCCATCCTGCCAACTCGAGTCTCCAAGTCGCATGGAAGCACATTGGGCATTCCAAAATATCCTCAAGTGTGCCATGTCACCCCGTGGTGCTGGTGCAGCAAAATTCACCTGTGGCTGTCAGGTGTGTGATGCCAAGGAGATCCCAGCCTCCTCAGCCACTCCTAAACTCCCTGGCAGTGCCCCTGGTCACTGCAGATGCCATAAATTCTGCAGGCTTTCTTCTCTTTTTAAGAAGACTAAAGGTTTTTCCCTCAGCTTTTAGCAGTTTAGGGGGAGTTTGTAAAGGAATCCATGGATTAGGGGGTGGTGATGTGCCAGGTCTGTTCCAGCCCATTTTTCCTCCTAAACCACCTGAGCTGAAGTTGCAGTGTCCCTCCTCTCAAGCCATCTCTTCTGTATTCTCTGCCAGCTCCAGGTGCCTGGCCCAGGTAAGAGCCCCTGACCTTCACAGAAGAGGGTGGATCCCACCAATGAAGAAAATACAAAGGACCAAAAGAAATAGCCCCATCTGAACATGCTAATCAAATTTCCAGCAGGAAAATCCTGCATAAAGTAACCCTGCACTGAGCTTTTCTATCATCATAACGCTGGAGCACCTCACAACCACCCAGCTGCTGATGAGACCTTTATCAAAGCAGAGAAACACCATTACCCTCACTTACAGCCAGGGAACAGAGGAAATAAGGGATGTTCACATCTGAACAAGTTGTCCTCAGCTCCCCTTGGCTCTAATGGAGAGAAAAAGAACCTTTTTGGGCATCATTCACCTGCCCTGGTTTAGGGCAGTTTCGTTCTCTAGCAGAATGAGACGAGCTGTGTGCTGAAAGGTCTGGTTCCTCTCCCTGGAGTGGGGAGGAAGTTGGCAGAACTTCCTGGGCATGGATATTTCCCCATTTAATGAGATGAAACTCCATTCTCCAAAAGCTAGGTCCATAAAAGTCAGCAGCAAAGCAGGAGCTGAGTTCAGGATTCTCATGTTTTAGTTCTGATCAAAGTGTGAATGGACATCAAAGGTGAACAGAGCCAAAGGGTTCCCCCAGGAGTAACAAAATTGTGGGGGCTTGAAGGAAGCTGCTTATGGGGCAGGAACAGAGGGGATGGAGGAGGGAGAACTGGGATATCCTAAAAAGCAAGTTAAAAGGACATTCAGGCAAGGTGATTAGTGGGAAAAGGGGGAGAGATGACAGAACAGCAGAGATGGGGTGACACTGCTCATAAAACACTGCAGATGTGAGGATGATCCAGGAGCACACACTGACTGTCCCAGTGAATAAAAATGGGAAAAAAACCTTGCTAAGACACCATCCCCAGTGCAGATATTGGAAAGGAGGGACTCAGTTCTGCCCCAAACATCATCCTCTCACCCTCCCCTCTTCATTTTAATAACAGCAGGATAAATAGGGAGAGCAGACAGACAAGTCTGAGATCATCCAGAGATCACACAGGGAACGTAACTGGGAGCAGATCCCAGCACAGCCTGAAACCCTGAGAGTGAACTTTCCAGGAGTTTGACTCTGATTCCAAATTTTGCAGCTTATTTTTGTTTAAAAATATAAAATAAAAAATAGAGAATAAATTTGGGAACTGGGTGACAAGGCTGACCTGGAGAGAGGAACTGCAAGGCAGCCGCTGGCACCTTTCCATCGGGAGAGCGAAAAGAACAAAAAAAGCAAGAGCTCAGCTCTGCGAGCAGTTAAAGAGCAGTTAATGAAATCACCTGCCACAGAGAATTGACAAAACATGGAAAATAAGTCACTTCAGAGTCTGCCAGAGCATCCCTGGCATGGACAAGGGGTTATATTTAGTGCCAGTGATCTCATCTTTCCTAGCAGGGAGGAGAAGGGCAGCACTTCCATGGCAATGTCAGGTAGAGCTTGCAGAAGGGAAGAGCCTGAGATTTCCTTAACAGGGAAGGAAGCAGCACAGAGGCTGCACCACAGGGCAGGAGGCAGGCAGGGGCTGCAAAATGGGCAAGGTGAAAACCCCAGGAGGAAAAAAAAAAACCCACAGAATATCAATATTGATTAATAAAAAATGGCAGAATCATTGTAGTGATTCTGGGGATATTCAGCTCCTGTTGCCACATCCCAGTCTGGGACTGCTCAGAGCCTTTCTGGAGGGGTTGAGCTCAAATCCCCCTTGCCAGGTACTCTGGTTTAATCTAGAGATTAATCCTTTTTTAACAGAAGGGCATAAAAACACCTCGGTGAATAGCCCTGCACCTGCACTTGCACCCATTGTGCTGGCAATTTGTTAAAGCAGAGCCTTGGAATATTAATTACAACAGATCTTCCCATTTCCTGCCCTCCATCTCTGCTTTACAGCACTGCCAGTCCCCTAAGAAGAACCAGATTCCTCTAAAAACGGAGAGATTTGCTTTAAAAAATCATGAATTAACAATCAATGCTCAGCTTTAGCTTGTTATTATAGTTACTATCAGTGTCAGGATGCATTTAGGGCTGTATTTATGTTATATTTACCTGCATCCCCCCAGCTCCCTCCTCTCAAAACAAGAATATCCCAATCACGTGCCCCAAAGCCAAAGCCATCTTTTACATCTCCAAATGAACAGATGTAATACACCAGGGCAGTCCTGCACTGCTCACCACCTTCAAATATATTCTTTTCCTGATACATTATGATAATTTATTTCACTACTGGGGCTCCCAGGTGAGTTCAATCCTCCAGCTTCCAGGCAGCCAAAAAATGCTAACCTGGCAGAAGAAGTTGAACAAAGAGACTAAAGGCAGCACTCTCCTAAGATCTCCCACCTCTCCACAGATTGCAGACTAAGACAGACGTGCAAAGAAAACAGACATACAAATTTGGAAACATTTTTCTATTTTTTTTTCCTCTCTCTCTCTCTCCATTAATAGCAAAATTAGCTACAAATCCAGAATTTAGGTGGGATTTGGGGAATTAATTTACATCATCACAGGGGGAGAAGGGGCTTGAAAGCATCAAAAGATTTTGACTTTTCCGTCTCATGGTAGAAATATCTGTGAGAGGAGAACTAATTAAACAAAAACAAAAAAGAAAGGAGGGAAAGGGAGGGGAGGAGGTCAAATAACCATAAATGGTTGTTTCACAGACCATACAGCTTTCACAGCTTGTTTGTTGTACTGAAAAAGAGAGGAGGGAGAAGCAATCAGTTTTGATTTGGCACGGGGCTGCGTTTGGGTTGGGTTTGTTTATTTATTTCTCGTAAATTTTTGCTCAGTTCTGTAAGAAAACAACAAAATGAGTTATTCTCGTTGTGAGAGACACTCCAGCCTAACAGGATGCCATGGTTCCATCACTTCCCTGGGCACAGGTGCTGCCTGAAGGGCAGGAGAAGTGTCCTTATCACTCAAGTTCTCTCTCTCTCTCTACCCTCACCACCTTCCCTTAGACACCAAGGAGATCAATCAATGGTGCAGGAAACCTGAGAGAAACCCACAGAAACTTGTGAGCAGTGGGGGGAAAAAGATCAAAGTGCCCATGGTGTGTGAAACCACATCCAGCCCAGCAGAAATCACAAGCCATAAACTCCCCCTGATAACCCAGCCCTGATCAACCACATGACAAAACACAGGGAGGTTTGCACAGTGCCAGTCGTGGTGTTTTAATTAGATCTCATCAGGAGGGGTCCTGAAAAATTCATATGGTGATGTCTCTGCCAGTCACCGTGGTAGCCTTTTTCCCCCTGACATCACTGGAATTTATTGCCAGCTTCAGGTTAAAAAAAATAAATTAAAAAAAATCAAATTACAAGAAGTGAAAAGGATGACTCCAGAGCTCATCCATGAGGAGCTGAGCAGGGTGGGATGGCAGCACAGCTGGCAGGAGAAGCAGAGGTTCAGGAGAAGGAGAGGTTTTGGGAGAAGCAGAGGTTTGCTCTGCCAGGATGCCACAGATCGAGTGTGCTGGGCTCCTCTGCCAATGCACCACCATCAGCTGCAAAAACAACCCTCAGCAAAGCTTCCCAAAGCCACCAAAATCCCCAGGAGGTGCTGTTTTGTTATCCAGGGTGACCCAGCCCTGTGAATCACCAGCAGAACACGTTCAGCACGACAGAGTGTAACCAGAGCTGAAACCCACAGAGGACTCGCTCCCAACTTTCCTCTCCAGACTTTGCTTCTCTTGGCACCCTCTGGAGTCCCAAACCCTCTCTCTTTAGAGCCTTGGAGTGTTCCACTGGATTCCAACACACACTTCCAGGCTTGCTGCTCCAAGGGGGATCCCAGCTTGGTGCCTCCAGGATGAACAAGTCTTAGGGGTGATGTTCCATGGGATTAAGGGATATCTCCACAAACACAGTCCTGCCATCTCTAGTCAAGTGTGGACACCAACCCAGCTGGCAAACCTATTTTTGGGAGAGTTTTGAATCCGAATATCACTCCAACTCCTTATAATTCAAAGCCTCTTTTAGTTTAGAGGAGGAAAGACCATCCTTGGTGTCATAGTGGCATTGGCCAGGACAAAGAAATCCAAGAAATTATAGTCAAACCATGAAAAAAAGTCATTGACATCAACCTAAATTTGATACCACCAGGTTACAGTCAAGTTTATAGGTTTAGCTGCTGCTGTCACAGCCAGGAGGATTATTTTGGGTCACCCTGGGCACAGCATCCTAGGCAGACTTGGCAAATCTCATCTTTGATTTACTGCCCTGATCTTGCCTTCAGTCCATATTTCTACACCCCTCACCCAGAAATCAAAGCTTTCCTAATTCCAAAAAGGGCCAGGAACCTGCAGCTCTTCCATATGGTTTCATTTAGGAGGGGTGAGAGGCCACTGACAGGGTTTGGGAGTTAAAGGAGAAGAAAAAAAAAAAAAAAAAAAAAAAAAAAAAAAAAAAAAAAAAAAAAAGGCAAAAAGACAAGTGTCAGAACAAGCAGGAACAGATCCCCGAGTCCCACACAGCAACACACATCTTCATTCCTGCAGACACCAGATGGGCTGGGGCCCACAAAAACCAGCAAAAACTCCTCACACACAAATCCAACAACCAGCAATCCATCACAGCTTGAGTGCTCTCCAAGCAGGCTGCCACCATGGAACGGGACATGACAGAGCCAAAAAGAGTCATTAAACCAAAAGGAAAGAAGCACAAGGAGAAGGGCTCAAGGTGGGAAGGAACAAGGGGGATTTTTATTCCTACTTTTAAATTCTCAAAGCCCCAGCAGCAGCATTCACAGCTCCTGGGTGTGGTGGTGGCATTGAAGCTCCCTCACAGGGGTTCACAACCTCTGCACTGACCAGAGGAGCTGGCACCCATCAGGACAGGGGGTGAGACGTGGAGAGAGACCTTCAAACCATCCCCAGCCCAAGGCTGTTTATCCCAACAAAGGGAGGCACCTTCCTCTTTGCCTTCTAATTAAGAGCTGGCTCGTAAATCAAACCTCTGGTTCCTACACTTCATTTTCATTTGAGGGAAAAGCTCTTTTTTCAAGGCTCCCTCCTGCAAGCTGTGGTCTCTTCTCCAGCTCCAGCAGCACAACTAATTACACTACTTTTGTTTGCTGTGAACTCACCCTGCCTTTGCCCGGCCAGCAGTTGGACTCTGATCACCGCCACAAATGCCTAATTATGGGTCACAAACCAAACAAAGCCTCCCCAGCTTAAACATCAGCGGGAAGGAGGAGAAAATTACTGTTAAATTAGCATTCCCCTGTATTTCTTCAGGGCTGTCCCACAGCTGGTCTCAAATTAGAGGGTTCCTAGAGGTGGGCTGGGGGAGCTGCTTCAGGCAAATTGTTTTTGTAGTACAATAGTCAGAGAACAAAACCTGCAAGGCATGTGTTTACTTAAGAGGGTTTTTTTTTTTTGCATTCATACACATATTTGCACAAAATATGTTTCAAAATGATGCATCTGTGGCTATTTGGTTTTCAGCCTCTCCAGCCTTGCTCTGCTGTCTGTGCACAGCAGTGATTCCCAGCACCTGGGAGAGGAGCTAAAGGTGTCACCCCAAACCTGCAGGAAATAGCTCAGCTGAGACTCAGCAAAGCCAGAATCAGGGAAAAGAGTGAAGAGAGGGGACATCAAACTTCTGTGCAAACCATTCCCCATGGGCACCATGGGATCCTGTGAAGAGCTTCAGAGAATCACAGAGTATCCTTAGTTGGATTTGATCCACCAGGATCATCCAGTCCAGCTCCTTGCCCTGCTCAAGACACCCTAAAATCCCTCCCTGAGAGCATTGTCCAAGTGTTCCTGGAGCTCTGGCAGCCTTGGGGCTGTGACCATCCCCTGAGAAGAACCTATGGGGGAAGAACCTTTCCCTGATCTCCAAGCTAAATCCTTCCTGACACAGCTGCAGATGTTCCTTTGGGTCCTGTCCCTGTCACAGAGAGGAGGAGCTCAGTCTCTGCCCCTCAGGAGGAAGCTGCAGACTGCCATGGGGTCTCCCTCAGACCCCTCCTCTCCAGGCTGAACAAACCAAACTACCTCAGACACTCCTCAAATGCCTTTTCCCCATCTTCACTGCCCTCCTTTGGACACTCTCTAATGTTTATAGTTATCTTTCTCATACTGTGGCATCCAAAACACACACAGGTCTCAGAGTGAGAGCAAGGCAGGACAACCCCCTCCCTCCAGCACCCAGCAGAGCTGTGTCTGATGCCCTCCAGGACACGGCTGGCCCAAATTCCACTTGCCACTGAGCAGGAAACTGAACCTGGATCTCACTGCCAGGGTTCACATCCCCAGCAGTTCCTTTCCTCTTCCAGTCCCCCATCCCTTTCTAGGGACAGGAGCTGTCAAACTGTAATGTCTGCATCCCCTCTATCAGCAGCTGAGGCAGAGATCTGGCCAAAGGGAGAGGGAGCAGGTGAGAGACTGAGGAGCTGATTTTGGGCACAGATAGGGCAGCAGGGTTGGTGAGGGGGACAGCAAAAAGAAGAGATGGATGCACAGTGCCTTATCAGGGACTCGCTGTTCTTTCAACTGGCTCCCTGATAACACGTGGAGCTTAATCAAATATGCAAATGATGTCCTATCTAGAGACGAGGGAAACAGAGAAATAAACCCAGAGACCCACGCATGAAAACAAGCTGATAAAATGAGGGAGTGGGGAGAAGGTTCCCTCTTTTTTTTTTTTTTTTTGATAAAATTATTTCAAAAGATTAAATTAAAGCAAAACTAATTAGGAGAACCGCACTTAAGCCGACTTCCCTTAAGAAGGGTCAGCAGGCAAGAGGCATTCAAATCAAAGGCAGATGCAAGAGGCACTTCAAGGGCTCCCTGAAAAGTCATTATCCCAGTCAAAAAGGAAGGGGATAGAGAGGAGGAAGGCATCACAAGAGCTTTTTTGGCTGGGCATCCATCCTGGCATTCAATGGAGAGTGTGGAGAGCTAAAGAGCCTCTCTTTGTCACCCTGCACAGCAGGTGAAGACCAAAGCTGATGTTCCAGCCACAGCATTTCTCTGAGAACAAAGAGAAGCAAATGGACCAGAGGGACACGGGAATGAATTTGCTTTTCCTTGTATCTCACCCCTGCACGGTTTTCACCAGCAGCACAGCCGTGCCAGGCTCTGCAGCCTGAACACCCCACAGAGCTGCTGACACCGTGCAGAAAATCACCACAGGGCAGGTGACAGCCAGCAGCACAGCCAGCTGTCCCCTGAGAATCTGCAGGACCCATGGATTCCAGCAAGGAACAGGCAGCAGGACATTGTTACCTGTCTTCTCCTCGTGGCTGGTTTTGTCACTAACGTCCCCCTGCCTGCAAAATGCACACTCTCATCCCTCTGTGAGGAAATCCAGCTCTGCAAAGCTGCATTTAAAGGTTTGAAGAGATGAAGAAACACCCTGCTGCCTTCCCTGCTGCAGTGGGCTCGCTGGAGCCTGCTCTTTCTTTCTCCAGGAGCTGGGAGTGAAAAACACAGTGCAGCACTGCTGGTGTAGAGTTTGGAGGGATTGGACAGTTATTTGCAAATCTCACTGCATGATCACAAGATTCCATCTCTGACAAGACTCTGAGTCACAGCTAAACCAGAACATCCAAAAAAAAAAAAGAAGAAAAAAAAGAGCAGCACTCAACACATGTAGGAAAAGCACCCAGCAAGAGCACAGCTCAGCCAAACCCTGCACACCAGCACAGAGATTGCTGAGCAGTCAGAAAGCAGAGAGGGGTACTTGAAGGAGAGACACGGAAAACTAATTGCTCTCTGCCAAAAAGCAGGCTCCAGTTCTTCCCAGGAACAGCAGCCTTCACGTCACGGGGGAAAAAAATTTTAAAAAAGGGAGTTTTCCTACTGCAGTGAGACGCTGCAACAAGCTGCGGTGTGAGACAGGGACAAGTTGGAGCTGGAAGTCCCAGAGGAATGGAAATGAGAGAAATGAGGGATGTGAGAGGCAAAGCAGCCACCTGCAGTGATGGAACCCTTGGTGGGTATTTCAAACCAGTGTTGGCTGCACCAGTTCAGCAGCAGAGCCTGGCCAGAGCCCCTCTGATGTGGGTTTAGGGCAGAGGATGGATCTCAGGGTAACCCAGGCTGGAAGGGACCCCACAGGGTCTCTAACCCAACCTCCTGTTCAAAGCAGGCTCTGCTGTGAGATCAGACCAGGTCGTTCTGGCCCTTCTGCCCTTGAAAGTCTCCAAGAATGGGAACTGCTTCTTCAAGGTCCTCATGGACAAAAAAGCTTTCCCTTAAATCCAACTGGAATTTTTTCATGCCAACTTATGCCTGCTGTTCCACATGCTCTCCTCACTCACCAACATGAAGAACCTGTCCCCAGCTCCTCAATAACCTCCCTGTTGGCATGGGAATGCTCTTAGCTGGACCCTCCACATTTTCTTATCTCCAGCCTGAGTAAGTTCATTTCTCTCATCCCTTCCTCTCAGGGCAGGTTCTCCAGCTCCTGGCCAGACTCTTGACCCTTTCCTGAGCTTGTTCTGGTTGTCAGCAAAGCTTTTGGGTGCAGGATCTGGGCATGGCCTGGCAATTGAGCCCCAGGTGATCACCTTCCCTCCATCTACTGCCAGTGCCCCTATTTGCATATCCTGCATCTTGGATTTCCCTCATGGGAACAGAATCCATTCATTTTTAGGTGATATTTTAGGACTTTATGATCACTAGACAGTGATTATTACATCACCCAGGAGAAATTGTGCCACTGCCCAATGTTCACATTGATTCCCACCAACCTTTCCACCCAGCATGAGTACCAAGTGCTGAGTTCACCACAGCTACCAAAGCCACAACTTTGAGTGCTTCAGCCAGCAAAATGAACTCATTTCCAGGCATCTAAGCTGGCAGCAACCTCTCAAAGAGGGGCTGCACATCAAGGTAGGGCACAGACAACTGCAAACATCAAATTCTGACAGGAACCAGCATCGCTCCATCAGAAGTCAGTGAAGCACCCAGGCTCCCGCTGGCTCAGGCAGCTGTGAGGAGAGGCCAGGGTGAACCAGCCCCTCTTGCAGAAACCAACTTCCCAGCAGGAGCCAGAGCCTCTCCAGCGTGTTTTCAGAGCAGTCAAGTCCACCTGCCAAACAGTTGGGGGAAAAAAAAAATAAAATTCAAAAGAACCCCGTGCCTTTCAAGGCAGCGGAGGGAAGGAGAAGGGAGCTGAGTTTCCCCGCTGGCTTTCACACAGAGCTGTCAGCTGCAGAATTCCCTCCAGGGAGTATCAAAACTGAGCAGGGCTTCTTGTTTTGTGTGTCTTCAGGAACCTCCTGGCCTGGAGAAGCAGTGGGGGTCTCGGGCTGTGCCTGCAATTACCACCAGACTGACATTCCCAGCGCTGCCTCCTCAGATGGGATGCAAATTCCAACCCCCTGGCTGGAGCTGGGACACCAACCCCATGGGCAGGGACACCTTCCACTCCACCAGGTTGCTCCAAGCCCCATCCAACCTGGCCTTGAACACCTCCATTCACAACTCAGCACTTCCCCAGCACCAGTGTGAGAGGGGCCAAAATGAGAGCTGCAAATCCCAACTCTCTGATTTTAAACTCTCCCTGTGGGGCTTTGTCTCTGCATCCAAGGAAAGCAGAGTTATCCCAAGGGCTCAGGGTTATCCAGGGGATGGATAACCCATGGAACTGGGCAGTACTGAGGATGCTCTCCTAAACAGAGTTGATACCTGGTGGGAAATGCTGGCCAGATGCCAGAGCTGTCTGATCTGAATAAAAGCCCTCACCCCACAGGACATTCCACATCTGAAAACCTTTCAAAGACCACAGACTGATTGCATTTGATGAAAAATGAAATACAGCCCACAGAGTGAAAGTGTTGGGTTTTTTAAGCTAAAGTTCTCTCTCTGCAAGGAATTCAGCATAGAAAAGGCTTTGAGTGAAATATTTGGATGGAATAAAAAGAAACCAAACAACTTCTTACAGGGAAGTTTCAGATAAGTGAAAATTTCTACTGCTCCATTATCAAATAAACATTTCAAAATAGACCAGAACTTCGTTTTGTGAGAAATCCAATTCCTGGGGCTGCTCCCAGGCTGACATTTGTAAGCTCAACTCTCCCTTTACACTTGCACCTACACACAGAATAATTGCAGGTAAGTTGTATTTCTTTGACTGGAAATGATCTGCACAGAAGCAGTGACCCATAAATGAAATGCCTGGGGAAAGGATGCATGGAATATGGGATACTGCTGCACTCCCTTAGTGATGCCAGGTATTAGAGGCACCAGGAAAAAATTCCAAACCGAGCACAAGGGTACATCCCTGCTTTTCTCCTGCCACTGGAGTGAAGAGTTGAGTGTGGAATGAGAGTGTGAGCAGAAGAAAAATAAAGAGCCAGGGAATTTTGGCACCTGGCTGTTCTACAGCAAAGTGGTTTGCAGGGAGAGCATCCCCTGGAATAGCTCCTGAGCTGTTTGTAGGGAGACAAAACAGACATTTGGTAAACTCAAGTGAGTTTTGAGTGGTGGTTTTTTGAGGTTGGGGGGTTTTTTGTGTTTTCTTGTTTGTTTGGGGTTTTTTTGCATCTCCTGAAAGAAATCACTAAAACCTCCCAGGGTTGCCAACTGCATTTCATCCACAGGTTCTGCCTGAAGCATTCCCCAGGGTACAGAGGAAGCCCATCAAGATCCCTGGATTTCACTAAAACTCTGGGAACACCAAAGTGGTGCAGACACATGGGGACACCATGGGACAGCCAGCACAGGAGGAAATCACAGACACTGGGTTCTGACCAAAGCAGAGCAAGATTAAATATTGCTCATTGAACAATGCCACAAGTGGTCAGGAGCTGGTTTGCCATCACACCTGACCTGTTGAGTTAAGCTGTTTGAGGTGATCACATATCTCACAGCCCTTAATGCATCCATTTTCTACAGCACACTTTGAGCGAGGAAAATGCTCCCTGCCATTTGCAGGAGAGAAAATGAGGCATGGGGACACAGCAGAAAGTTCCTGGCAGAGCAAAGAACTGAATCTCTCCTCTCTGGGCCGCCCTTCTCCATCCTCAAGAAGCCACAAACCCCCATTAAACCTTTAATCCAAGGACTGTGGTTTCTGTGTATTAGATATGGACAGGGAGAATTTTTCCTTTTCTGAAGCTCCTCATTTTTATCCTATTTATTTCTTCATCCTGCAGGGCCAGGCTGCGCCGTGGACAAGGCAGCAGAATTGGAGGGAATATTTCTCCAGCACATTATTCTGTGCCTTCCTGATGGACTGCACATGGAGCTTTGTGAATGAGCAAGGGTTGCAAAATCTATTTTGCCTGGGGCAGTGAAATAGCTGGGGCCAACTGTGTCATTCGGTTTCACTCACACTTTCCCTACCCTATCTCTATCTTGGTTTTTTTTTCCTTTTCTTTCTCTCTTTGTTGTCTTGGTTACATGGGTAGATTCCTGATTCTCTGCTAGTATTCATTTTAATGATACGTTCCTGTAAAGCACAATATTTTCCCCTCAGTTGCGTGTGCCACTGGATAAATTCCTCTGACACACGTGACATTTGTATATCAACTAACAGATATTGCTTTATGACTGTGGGTATTTTGCAAAGCATTCATGGATGACATAAATCAAAATCTGATATACAGTCTGCCACTTTCATACATGAAAAAAAACCACACAAAGAGGAAAATACTGAAACTGCAGTAAAAAAAAAAACAAAACAGCAAAGTTTCCCCAAAATGGGCTTGCAATGACTTGCAGCAAGCACAGAATAAATCCTGCTATCTTGGGGATAATCTCAGGACTCCTCTTTCATGCCATCCAAAATATTCCACTGCAGCTGGACCGAGGAGCTGCACTGCACCAG
The DNA here is from genome assembly GCA_013400435.1 of Pycnonotus jocosus. Classification (NCBI taxonomy): domain Eukaryota; kingdom Metazoa; phylum Chordata; class Aves; order Passeriformes; family Pycnonotidae; genus Pycnonotus; species Pycnonotus jocosus. The sequence goes on from VWYP01024249.1 coordinate 110,410, forward strand.
GAGAAGCAGCAGAGTGTGACACGCCTGGTAGGACCCAACAGCACAAAAAAAAGAAAAATAAATCCCAGCTCCTGTGTCCAGGAGTTTCATCTAATCCTACAAGGATTACTCCAATTCACCACTGTTTTTGAACAGAAAACAAACTTTCTGCTAAAATTGTGGATTATGCTGGAGCTGCAATCCCAATGCAGCATTTTCCTTGCAGCACCCGATTGGTGAGCCAAGGTGGAAAACAAAGCATCCAAAGGGCCATGGCAGGGGTCAAGGAGCATCCAGGGAAAATCCTGAGTGCCAAACCACCCAGAGGAGGTGACAGGTTGCTGAACCAGGGTCAGACACCCTTGGGAGCACTGGAGGGGGACAATGTGAGGAGGAGAGAGTCAGGGATTGCAGCAGTCACAGCAAGGATTGGGCTGAACCTACAGGACCTAAAGGTCTCCAGGAATCTGGATCAAACTGATCCAAAACAATCACACGTGGTTAGGGGAGCCCCATTTTGTTTTGTGTTCTCCCTCTTTTGGGGGAAATTTAATCACCTGAGCAAATCTCAGCCCAATGCTCCAGCCCTGCTCCGACTCACCCGATGTGGGAACTACCACAAGCAGAATATTCAGCACGTTAAGGAAAAAGCTTCATTTTATTCCCTTTCTCAAATTACATCAGGCACTTCAGCCCTCCTCTCCTCATTCTTTACCCTATAAGGCTGTCCCTGCTCCCTACCACACTCCATAAAGCACAGAAAGCTTTCTCTCCTATTTTCCCCTGTTAAAAAGGAATCAGATCTTGGATCCTGCATTATGACCTGCAAAAGTGAAGACAGAGCTGTGGCTGGGTTTTCTTCTCCTGAAGCCAAAAAAAAAACCCAACCAAAATCTTGTGAGAGCAGGGAAAGCAGTCATTAAGTGTTTAGGTCTTTTTGATATTTACCATTCAGATCTCAGCTACCCCATTTCCCTCCCTCCAAGAGACTGACTGGAGAACTGAACAGTTTATTATGATATCACACATGACAAGGAAGCAAAACCTAATTAGCCAGAGGAGGAGATTATTTTTGTTATGACCACTTAAAAAACAATTTGGCTCCTTTTTCATATGCCTGAATAATAAAAAAAACCTACCATATTTTCCTTTCAAAAGCACGAGCAGCCTTTCCTCTGTTTTGAACAAAGCCAGAGACATTTGCCAGTGGGCAGGATCCCATTCCTCCCTCAGCATGGGGGAAATGCCATCTGAATTTACAACCCAGACTTGCTTTTCAAGTGCAGAAACAGGTAGAGGAATAAAACCAGAGATTCCAGACTATCCCCAAGCATTGTGAGCAACAACTCCCTTCACTCCTCAGCCACAGTGGGTCACCTTTTCACAGCACTTCATTTGGAAGTTTTTACTTGCAAAAGGTGTTTAAAGAAGAAACAACATCACAAAAACATCACAAAGCTCTGCCCAACCTCCTTTCCCAGCTTCTTCCCCCATCTCCATCATCAAAGCCATCATCCCCTTGCACAGGAAATGTTTCACAACACTCCTGGGCTGAACGTTCAGACCAGCATTGTCAGACTGGCACAGAGGGGCTGAAATGGAGGCAGTGTCCATCATTAGCTCATCTCCAACAACCCTTCCCTCCTTGGGGAAGCCACAGGAAGAGGATTCCACCTCTCCAGCCCCTCCGGGTGCTTCACAAGGCAAACCCCAACCATGCAACGGGCACATTTCCACTGAGAATGCCCAGACAGGAACACAAACACACCCTTGATTCTGTTTGTGTGGCACCAACCATAAACATAAAGCTCATTATGGCTCAGGACACAGCTTTCCTTTGATGCAAACCCTCTTCCTTCAGCACGAACCCCCGGCCTGACGTCAACAGGGCGGCCGCTAATCCCGTGCTGGGCTCGTGGTGAGATCACAGCCCAGTCACACTGCCCTGAAGAAAGATCTCCAGGGCATGAATCTCTGTTTCCCAAACTTCAGCCCCAATCAGTTTTCCTCCAGCGTGCACAGACACCCTGTGATCAACGGCTCAATTAGAGATGGTCTGAACACAGAAAATTCTGTTGGATGCAAATTACATCACGTCCATCTGCGACTGGGGCTGTGGTTTGACTTCTGAAGCATTAATTTCCTGATGAATAACCATTTGGAAGAAGCATTTTATCCTTTCTCAGATCATCTCTATCCCTTGAGGGTGAAACACTGTTTTTTTTCACCAACCAAACCAGTTTTTATCCTCAAAACTGGAGCACCTTAGGACAAGGATTCTCACTCGAGCTCGACGCAACACTTAAATCACCATAAAAATATGAAAATCTGAGTCAGAGGACCACGTAGGTCTTACCTTCTTGAGCTTCCCACTCTTGGTGCCCACAAAAGCCAGGGAGTGGTTCTTGTAGACGTAAGCAATCACCGAGGTCATCCTGTCCCCATCCTCGGTGAAAATGGGGAGCCCTCTCACCATGGACGATACTCCCAAGGGGGCATTCATATCCAGGCCACAGAAATTGTCATCAATTGTTAACAGCTGCAAAGAAAGAAAGGAGAAGAGGGTAAACAGCTGAAGTCACCAATTTCTCAGCCATTTGGGAAGCATCCATCCGTTGCATAACGTGCCTGTAATTTGTGCAGGCTGACAAAAATCCGGGAGGACTGGAGAAAGAGGTGGAAAAAAAACCCCCACAGAACCTCTCCAAAGTTGCACAATGAGTTACAGCCAGAAGGAGAACTGGAAAGCTGGTTCTCTTGAATGACAGCCCAGCAGGATACATTACATTAAGCCTTTTTCCTACTGCTTTACCAGTCAGTTTTACCAGTCGAGACTCACCAATCAAGTGAGAGTCTGCTGAAAATGTCTTAAACATACCTAAGTTCTGTCAAAAAAAGAGGAAAAAAAAAAAAGAAAAAAGCACACACCATTCCCATAGATCCAGAGTAAGAACCACTGAGCTAAATCTGCACTGGCAAATAAAATAGACAAGATTGTGCTTGGTAGAGACATTAAGGCCTATTTCAAAGACATTAACACCCATTCCTCTTAAAGACCTCTCACCCATCGAGTTCAGGGAAGTCCCAACTCTTAACAGGTGTCCCCACATAGGAGGGACCATTAAATGTTGCTTTTTATCTTCTTTTCTGCCAGAGTCAGGATTAAATGCTCGAGAGATGATATTTTGTGTTCAGACTCAGATGTTTATTAATTTTTATCTATGTTACAGTCTGACAAGCCAAGAGTTCTAGCCACCAAAGTGTAAATGGCTCCCATCTCTTTCTCTACAAGGCCTTTTAAGAACAAACTGTCCAATTAAGAAATGACACCTAAATTATTTTTACTTTTAACCCAATAACCACCCGTGGCCCACAATGTGGACTTTGCTACCCAATTACAAGATTCCACCCAAATTCATGGAGAAGAAGGTGAAAAAGAGGAACTTAGCCAACACTACAAAACCTCCATGTTGCTTTATATATATTACTATATTTTAAAACCTTAAACTCTGAGTTTTGCACCCTGTGCTATCACACACTTCTATTCAAACTCCACACCCACAATCCCAGTGCTGTCACTCAATTTTGGAATCCTCTACCACAGCCTCAGGTCAATGCAGAGTTTGCTTGAGGGTCAGAGCCTGTCAGCATAGAAAATCTAAAATTCTCAGTGCCCAGGGTTCCAACGTCTTTGTAAGGACATTTGCACCCATCTTTCCTTTCTTTGAGGTGCCTTCCAACCCAAACCATTCTGATTTTCTGTCTTACTATGATGCTGTAATTTTCTGTAATTCCCTGAAGTCCTTTGAAGAGGCAGGAAGCTTCTGCAGCTGCCACAGGGGCTTTTGTTGGAGATATCCATGAATTCCCAACAACCAGAGAAAAACCCCTATTCACCAACACTGCTGCATTTGAACTCAACAGCATTTTCACCAGATAGATGCTCCACTGGCATCCTTTCACTTAAATAAATGCCATGTCCAGTTATCCCTAAAGGGGTTTCTTTGGGCTTCAGGTAGTTCCAGAAACACAGCAGAGGCAGCTCTTCTACCTTCAGGCACCATCAAGGCAGGTGAAGCTAATACAGGTCACAGATCTCCACAGAATAAATCAAATAAAACTCCAAATATCCCAGCACACAAGCTGCCAGAGCAGTTGGACTTGATTAACTTCTCTGGGGCCACTCAGAGATTTCAAGTTAAGCATTCACTTAAAATGTTCTGCTGGACTAAGGCCTGGAAAAGCAATAATTAACTGTACAGGAAGGTTGCCTAGTTTTGATATATCAGTGCTAAAAGTCCATGACAATTTTCCTTGACTCAATTCTCATCTTCCTGGAAACACAGCTAAAAAAAGTGATGCTCCCTGCTTGAGTTCACCAGCAGTAAAAGCCTGATAGTTGATTCATTTTATCCTCACCCAGCAATTACGGGCAATAATTACAGATGGTTTTGCTGAATAGAAGAATAATGTGTCCTAAATGTGTTTATAAATACATAAAACCTAGGAGGAATTCAGAGAGCCATTAGGAGGGATCAGCTAGCCTGAGCTCTGGCCTGCAGGAGTCATTAGTGTTTGTGGACTGCCCTTTTTAGCAGAGCTAAAACACCGGCTCAAAGAGCAATTAGGGAGCAGATCAGCAGCCTCCAGCAGCAGCAGCAGGAAGGATGCTGCTAGTCCAAAACGTCAGCAAAAAGTCCAAGATAAATCTCCAACCCAGCTCTGCTCCATGGAAATCCATAATCAGCAGGGATTTGAGGTGTGTCAGAGAAGGAACCACCCAACCAAACTGGAAGTGCAGCTTCCAACAGAGCCAGGTGACCACAAAACTACTCCAAGGTGATCCTCTCAACCTAAGCACAATCCCCTCAGCCCAACTGTGTGGCCCTTGATGTCCTTCCAACCGGAATTATCCTATGGATGTGAGATCCAAGAACCCAGGTCTTCAAGTCAGGCCAAATTTGACCAGAAACACTTAAGCTCAGAGATGAGCACAATTTGTGTTTCAAGGGTATAATCAAAATGCCTAAGTGCTCACTCTAATTGCCTGACAAGCTGAAAAGGATCACTTCAGGCTGAAAGCAGGAAACTCCCAAACGGCAGAAAGAGGAGAAAAGGGAGGAAAGTTTTCAAGGGAAACAAGACAGCTTTCACCACCACCACCAAGACGATGAAAAGCTCCACAGTGCCAGCAGACATCTTACCTAAGGTGCAGGGTACAAAGCTCCACCACAAACCAGAGAAAATTCCTCTGATGAGCAGTGAAATGAGATGAATCCAGCAGAGCTGGCACAGTCAGAGGCATCTTTCCTTGGAGGAGCACAGCCAAAACCAACCACTCCAGCTGAAGAACTCCAGACCAGAAAGGATCCACACAATCTGGCTGCCTTCCTACACCACCCAGAGCCTCCCAGCCCAGGCAGGAGCCTGGGAAGACACAGCCCCCAAAATCACAGCGTTAAGCACAAACACCTGTGGCTCATTTGCAGCCCTTCTCCCACCTGTTGAGATTTCATTAATTTAATTGCCACTGGGTAGATCCTCCTCCACCTGATGGGGCTCCAGCTGAACTCAGACCTACCCTTAATGGGGCTGATAATCCCACACAGATATAAAATTAAATTTTAGCCTTTTAATTTCATCTTTTTTTCCCCTGATATTATTTACAGAAGAACACATCCTTATAAGAAGGATTTACACAGAAACAGGGAGGCAGATTTTTTAAAGAAGGTAGAGTCACACTAGATTTAAAGAAGAGATGATGAAGGTGGTGAGGCCCTGGTACAGGTTGCCCAGAGAAGCTGTGGATGCTCCTGGACCCCTGGAAGTGTCCAAGGCCAGGTTGGACAGGGTTTGGAGCACCTTGGGGTAGTGGAAGGTGGCTCTGGCCATGACAGGAGGGTGGAATTTGATGGTCTTTGGGTCACTTTCGACCCAAACTGTTCTAGAACTCTGTGTCCACTCATGTGCTGCTGGTTGGCTGCCAGAGGAGCAATCACAGCCTTGTGGTTTTGCCATGTGGACAGCTCTCCCCCAGGAACAGCAGCAAGGCCAGCGAGCCACACGCCACATGAAAACTATTTCCATTTAACATATTTGGGTTATTTCCTCCGGGGGATCATCTGCCAAAAAAAAAAACCCGCCAGCGAGCAAAACCCTACAAATAAACACCACCCTGCTCCTGCACAGCTGTGGCTCTCAGCTGCACACAGGCCTTTGTAGAGACAGAAGTGCTGTCGTCTTTGCAGCGAAGAGAGAGACGTAAGGAAGTTTGGATTTATGATGAAAGGGTCAGGAGTTGCAAGCGCAGGTTTATTTTCAATTCCAGACACTCCTAGCAGCAATATAAAGTAGCCACGTTAAACTCTCTCTGGAGCTTCTCTGCCTGGCAATTTCATGTTAATGACTTTCCAGAATGAAGGAGGAGGTGAGGGCAGGAATTCACTTCCGAAGGTGCTGCCAGGGTGGCTGGGATAGCGGGGAGAGGCAAAGGGAAGGTCCAGAGAGGTGGGAATAATATCAGCCATTCTCACATCCCAAGCAGTTAAAATCCAACCCAGACAGTCACAGCCAGCAGGTAACTTGGGAGGGCACAGGGCCTGCAGTTGGAATGCTGGACTGGAATCATCCACTTCATCACCCCACACCGAATTCCCACCTGCAAATGAGGGAATATTCCTTACCACCACCCTACTCCAGGGAAACTGAGAAGCAGAGATGCTCTGAATATCCAAAATATTGGCATTTGAGATGCATTGGCAGCTCCCAGGGCACAAATGCCCTCCCCCAGCCCCACCAGCTGCCTCTCTACCTGGTTGTGTTCTGCTCCTGCCACCTCTCCCTGTGTCACCTGCCAGGGCTGTGTCATCTGCAGCTGTGACACCATGGCCAAATGTCACAATCACAACTGAAATAAGGAAGAATGTGCAAAGGAATGGCCTGGTTTAAAGGATTCTGGGAGGTGTTTTCCTCCTCCAGGCTTAAGCCTAAAAAAATAAATAATTAACACATCCAAGCCCTCCTGGAGAGGCTGGGTTTAAAGGCTGGTGCTGGCTCAGTCCCAGAGGGATTCGCTGAGCCCCCCAAAAGCCCCAAATTCAGCACAAGGGTTAGAGATTTGAGTACATCACCTCCTTGCCTGTCCCCATCTCATTCCCAGCAGGAGCAGGCACGCTGGCATCCCACGAGTGGCAGAAGCACCAAATATCAGGGGACATGGACAAACAGTGCTCATAATACACCAACAGTCCCTTAAACATCTGCTTTCACTGTCTGCCTCTGAAACAGCCCCTGATAACCAAACACAGCCTAATCCACATTTGGGGAAGAGCCTCGATAAAGGATTAGCCACCCCTCACTCCTCCTTGCTTTCACTCCACCAGAATCTTCCTCCTCAATCAAAGCACTAGAGCCTTTTTTTTTTTTTTTTTCCCAGATACCTCAGCAGGCTCCAAAGCAATTCCACAGACTCACCAGGGATAAAGGCTGTCCCAGTGGCCAAGCCTTGCCTTTGATTTACAGCTAATACCTGACAGCCCTGTCTTCACGTGGTGGCAGGTACTTGGCTCCTCTCTCCTGTTATCTCAGGCTTGGCTGGGGCTGAGGATGGAGGGAACACACGTTAATGGATGTCTGTGCTGCCAGCAGGGCCAGGGAGCCAACAGCAGTAAGAAATCAACAGTTGCAGGCATTTGAGTCCTTGCAAGGAGATAGCCAAGGTCTTTTCCATCACCTGACTGCAAGATCTCCTTTCCTGCCTGGCTGCAAGGGCTGTGTGAGGGTGGAGGTGGGCACATGTTCACTCAACAGGATATTTAAAAATCTAGAGAGATGGAAGATGCAGAAAAACCTCTCAGCAGGAATTTCATGGTATCTTGAGAAACAAGCTAAGAAGTTTAGGGTCTAGGTCACCTGCAGCAGGGGTGAGCCATAAATCTCCAAAGAGTGGAGCTGGAAATAATGGGAAACATCTCCCTGAAAACCACAGGACTTTAAATTCCAATGGCAGCAGGATGGTACCCAAGGCTTGTGCTTTTCCTGTTTGCCTGTGCACATTCTCTTGGGGGTTTGAGCATGGTCTGAGTGCAAGGTGAACTCCTGGCTGGACGCTGCTTTGCCCTGCCCATGGAACAAATTCCTGGCATTCCTGAAGGTGGATTGATTCTCCCTCTGACCTCCTCCAGTGCCTCTGCTTCTGGCCATGCTGCCTCCTGGGAAATCAATGGATTTTGGTTCTCCTGCCCCACAGAACTTCAGCAGAACCATCACGTTTTCTCCTGATGCTGTGCCGAGCTGTGAAACCCCAGTGCAGGATGGACACGGCCCCTCTGGCTTTCCCCTCCTGCCACATCATTCCCGGAATTTGATGCCTCTCACTGCCCTCCCCATCCCAGGCATTCCTGACACTGGGTCAGGAAAAGGCTGCAGGTTTGCCCAGCTGTAGATCTTTGTCCTCTGCAGTTCCAAATTTTGTGGACAAAGAGATGGGCAGCACCCAAAGATAGCACAGACCACCAACCAACCCTTCTCCAGAGGTCAACCTGGAGCCTGATGAGATCCAAAAATAGCCAGCCCCGTTTCCCCAGGGCGCTCTGTGAGATAATAGGAGCTGGGTAAAGAGCCAGCATTTGGAAATACATTATAATTGCACTCTGCTTTTCCCCTGTGCACCCACAGCAGTGGTTACTGTGCAATTACATGTCACCATATACAAATGACAGTGCAGTTACAGTAACTTTACCAATTACAGGGAAATTGCACCCACTATGCTGAGGGGTTTTCATCCAGACACGACTCAGGAACGCAAGAACAAGAGGGAAAGTTACTCAAATTGAGTAGAACTGGTACAGGCATTTGGGTTTTAGGTCTGTAGTTTAAGCACCAGTTCAAGGACTGGTGTCAAGTTTCCAGAGTGCTGCAGAATCTTAATGGAGTACAGACTTTTTTATGCCTGCATTTATGTTCCTGCTCTGCTGGGAGTGTAAGGCTTCCCAACAGTCTATACCATGTTCCTCCACGTCATAAAATTTGCAATTTCCTGAAGAGGAGCCTGCCTTTCTTGCAGAGAGCAACAGGTTCCTTCAGTCTTCAGGCCTTCTGCTCAGTAGAGCTGGGTGATTATCAGTAATTGTGGATAAGAGGAATTGTGCTGCAAATTTGTGCTACAAATTTAGCATCCTCCAAGCCCTGCCTACCTGGGTGATTGCAATGCCCAAAAATGTGCACAAACAAAATCCATTAGCGAGCCCCTCCAAATTTTCTAGAGCCAAATATTACAAAATTTAAATAATTCTGGTGCTGAGTTTGCTCTCCTTACTTTTTGTGTCACACCTCAGAGATGCAGAGCCCTGCTTTCAGCATCTGCTGACCCTCTCATAGCCAATTTTTTTTTTTTTCTTGTTCTCCATCTCTGGTTCCCACTTTTGCTGGGACTGCTCTGGAAGCAGCACTGGACTGTTGTGGGCTCTGAGCAACCTGCTCTAGTGGGAGTTGTCCCTGTCCATGGCAGGGGGCTGGAATTGGATGAGTTTTAAAGTCATTTCCAACCTAACTGTTCTATGATGCTGTGATTAGAGTGAAATTGTTCGTGTCCCCGTGAAGGAAAGTCATATTGTGATTTAAGTGATATTTCCAGTGCCTTGGTTAGACCCCAAGGTCTGATGTAGGCACAGAGAAGGGACAATACCTCCAGCAGCAATGCAGACTGAGAGATAATAAAACATTCCACTCACAGAGATCTTCCCATTCCAAATCCCAAACATCAGTGTGTCAGCCAAATCTCCCTTTTGCATATTGCATTTCCATCCCTTCAGAACATTTCCAGCATCACGATTCCGAATCTCAGCCCCAGCATCCCACGCAGGCAGAGTGAAAATCACACCCCAAAGCTGTGTGGTCACTGAGCTTCATTCCTACAAGCCAGAAGGATGGATGTGACCTGAAGAGCAGCAGGTGTGACTGCAAAAGGTGTAAAAAGGAAGCTGAGCTTTCCTGTGGTCCCATAAACTTCCCCTTGCTGGCTCAGAGGATCATATGGATGAGGCACTGAAGAATAAACAGAGGAACATAATCTCCGTGGCTCTCAGATCAGTGCTTTGAAAAATTCACTTAAAATTTTTCACACCCCCCCAAAAAAGGAGATTATTGACTGTGGAGGCTCTGCCTTTGAAACTGCCATGGACTGTTGGGTAAATAAGCATTTAGGGATTTTTCAAAAGGGAAGTATTGATCAAATAAGCTGCTAGAGCTCTTCTGTAAGAACTTATTGCAGCAGCAAAGCTCTATTACACACCTGAAACACAGCAGCACTGATATTCTCTGGTGCTGCTGTAGCTGAGACAGATAGAATGAGTCCCAGAGAGAGGAAATCTTAGGCGAAAAGGTGATTTTGTGCAAGCAGAAAGACACCTTCTAGAGAAAGTGCTGCATTTTACCCTAAAGGATGTCACATTTCCCTGCTCAGCCCTCTCATTCCTATCAAAAGCACACCAATACCTGGTCAGATCAAGGCTGGCTGCCTCCCTTTGATGGCACCACCAGCAATTCACTGCATCACTATTGCTATAATTATTATTTTGTTACACAGGGAAAAAAAAATCATCATTTGGGCTGCAAAGTGCCACTCACGCCAACAGCGCTGCAGAAATGAAACAACAAGGCTGCTTTGCATGCAGGCAACACCTTCACCCTGAGAGCCCTGAGCCTCTTAAAAGCATTAATTAAGCCTCACCACGGTCCTGCAAAGGTGATTTAAGTGCTCTAATGAGTGAGATGTATGTGCTGCTGCTCTTCAGCACCAGGAAATGGTGAGAGCTTGGCTTGCTCAACAAATAATGGGGAGTCGACATCCAGGGCTGGCATCTGTATCAGGGAGAATCAAGATGTGTCTGGTCCCATCATCTCACAGAAGATGAATTTAAAGGAGCCCGGTTATCAGTTTGAACAACAAACTAAAACACTCGAGCCCTGAAAAGGGAAAATCCCCCTCTTGCAGGTGCTTATCTGTGCAGATCGTGGCGCTTGAGGAATTCAGAGCGTTTGTACCAGGCAGTGTAAATCCACTGAAGCTCCAACTGCTGCTGAATCTGAAAGCAGGACTGAGCAATTACAGCCAGCCCTGGGTGCAGGGACACCATCACAATCACAGCCCTGTGTTCCCTGGCGTGGGATCCCGACCAACAGCCCCAACCCCAGAGTGCCGGGTCATTCCCTCACTGGGAGGAGTGAATTTTTATTATTCCCTGCTGCACGTTCCCTCTCTCTGCCTCTCCCACTCTCTCTCCTTGTCCAAATACGTGCCTGGCTAATATTGCTTGTTTACAGGATAAATCAGCTGTACAAATCCTATTATATTTTGGATCACTGACAACCACAGGGTAATGACATTGAAACGGGGAAATGCAATGTTGTTCCTGCTGATCTAATGTCACCCACATGTTCCATCAGCCACACCAGCTCCCAGTGCTGCATGGAGGAAACAGAGGAAACGCTGTCTTTACCATTTGGTTCCAGTCCTGTCTGGGAGTCTTGCCTTTCCTAGTGTTGAGTATTTCTTTAAATACAGAATCGCAGGGTGGTTTGGCTTGAAAGGGACCTTAAGGGCCAGTCAGTCTCACTTCATGCCATGAACAAGGACACTTTTCATTGGATCAAGTTGTTCAAAGCCTCTTCCAAACTGAACCTTGAGCACTTCCAGGGATGGAACTCCAGCTTCATCCTGAACCTGGATACAGCTACACAACCAGGTCTGTGCCAGCTCTACAAACACCAAATTTGCACCTAAAGTTGTTGCCGGATTACCCAAAGATTGTCCCTTTCCTAATAATGCTTCTCAAACAAACTTAGAGCAAAAACTCTATACTACAACAGCAAAGCCCTGCAGGTGCCAGGCTGGGACAGAAATATGGTCAGATGTGACTCAGGCATGTCTCTGTGAGTAAAACAGCTTTTTTCATCTCCATCTCCACACTATCCATTCTTCCAATATCTGTGTTATCCTACCAGGTACAATAGGAACCCATCCATTCAATTTGGATAAATAGAAAAATTTCAGGGTGGGAAAAATAAATAAGTCTTATGTTATATTCCTGGAATATAAATAGATATACACGTGCCTCAGATCACTCCCAGAGGCTGAATATCTTCACTGAGCCTCCAAGTTCTGAGACAGACCCTGCACTGTGTTTCACCCTGACAATTCCACTGGCATCAGGCAAGGGAGGAAGGGTCTGTGCAGGATTTATCCCAGAGAGCAAAGCTGAATCCAGCACCCCCTCGATCCCTTCCTCAACAGAATGGGCATTGTACAGCCTCCCCTGCTCCGGCTGCTTTAAATAGCATCAGCCTCACCAAGGGAGCTGGAGTCATTTTGCTTCTGGCTCTTCCAGGACATCTGAGGTTTGCTTTCTGCCTTTTTTTTTTTT
>VWYP01024249.1:122847-157928 GCA_013400435.1 Pycnonotus jocosus
TTTATTAAAAAAAAAAAGAAGCCCTCTTGCACAAGCATTCCCCTTGGCCTACCAGGCGACCTCCTGGCGAGGCCACACGAGGTCAGGTTTGCGAAGTCACCGCTCCCCTGGCGGGGAAGAGAACGTGAGGAGATCATGTGGAGGCCTCCAAAAATGCAGAGCTGAGCCACAGGCGACCACAGGGCTCGACCACAGAAGAAAACAGCCTGGCTTGCTGGCAAGGGAAGCAGCAAAGAGCAGTTCCCAGAAATAAATCTAATTGTCCGTGTGGCGAGGAGCGCGGGGAGACGGCGCGGGCGGGGATGGAGGGTCTGGCGCTCTGCTCACCTGCTCACGGGGGACCAGCAGGACCTGGGGTGATGCTGAGCTGCTCAGGCAGAGCCAAGCGGTGCAGAGATGGGGAGGGATGGTGGGGGAGGGAGCTGTGCCTGGAATATCTCAGACACAACAGCGGCTCTGCAGCCTTGGGTCCTGCTCTGCCCTCAATGAGCATTTTGTGCCAGCGGGGTCACCCAGACGTGAGAGAACAGCTCTGTGAGAGGGTTTGGCACCCAGCCACCCAAAGGAAGAGGGTTTCCTCCTGTTTTATGCTTTGGAAGGAAATAAATGTTTCTGAGAAGGTTGTTTCCAATGCATGTTTGGGGTTTTTTCCTCCAGGACAATGAGGATGTGGGAAGGAGACGTTTCAGGGTTTCGGGGTGAAGGTAATTAATTACTGCCAGAATTATTTCTGCATCCACTGGTCAGGCAGTATCCTTTCAAGGACAGGTGTTTAATACTGAGAAACCTACTTAATACCTCAAATGCAATCATCCTCTCCATGCAATTAGGCCTGGGTTAGAGCCCTTAAGTGCAAGCTTCTGTTGATGTAGGGGATTAAGAGTTTTTGTTTTGCTCTCCCTCAGAGTATCCAAAGCCACTTTTTTTTTTTTTGTCTCTGCCTGGAGCGCAGAGCATTTTGCAGAGGCAGAGGCCTGTCCTTATCCCTGCAGGCTGGGAGGTGGCACCTGGGAGAGAGAACCATCACCCAGGGAGAAGAGAAAATGATTGGGCTCACCTCTCAGAGAAAGCAGTGGGGAGACTTTCCCAATCCCAATTCAGAGCAGCCAGGACCTTACTGGGAGCACTGGGGACATGAACTCAGTTCCTCTCCATTAGCCCAAGGAGCACAGCTCCAGACACCTCTGGCCACTTCCACCACTGACCACAACCTTGAGAAATTCCAGCTGTGTCCCTGGAGAGAGCTGCCTCATGTGGGGAGATGCCATGAAATTCCTCTCTGTGGAAGTGTTTTCCACCTCGGAGCAGAGCCAGCTTTGCAGGGGAGGTGATGCTCAGGCCTGCTGGAGGCAGAATGTGCAGGGGGAGATTTGCAAATCACAGAGCTCAGCTGCAGAAACCCCAAGCCACTGGGTCCCTCTGTCCTCCCCAGCTCAGATTCCTCCCTGTCCAGCCCCCAGTATCAGCAGGAGGACTCTTGTCACCTCTTATCACAGCTGCTGGGCCCAGCGGGTCCCTGGGCCAGCACACGCCATCCAACACAAACTGATGTGACCAAGTGCACAAACACAGATCTGGCAGCACCAGCCTGTTTGCTCCGGCTCCCAGTCTCCAGTGAGCATTCCCAGAGAGGAATTACAGCATTTCCGAGGGTACTGCCCTTCCAAAAACTGAATTTCGTCATTTTTTGCGGGGGTTTCCTGCTCTTATTTGCATTTTCAGAGGAAGAAGGAGAAGGTGCTGTTAAATGTCAACCAAGAACTGACCTCAGCTGTCCATAAACCCTTTGAATCAGGAGCACCAGCCTGTAAAATGTGGAGTAAAGACATGTACACAATATTTGTGCATGGTCTGTCCAGCTGGGATGAGCAAAAAGTGCTGTTGTGCAAGCACCACACACAGGGATTTACTTAGGATAGCCCAGCTGGCAAACAGGGAGAATTATGAGGTAAAATGAAACTGATAACTCATCCCTGGGATTGATCCATTCCCTTGGGAAAGAGTCAGGCTCACGTACTCACCAATCCAGCCAGGAGAAATGGGCTGGGTGTGCAAAATGCCAGAGCCCCTGGATCTTCTTCCACACATTGCTCTTCCCAAGAACTGAGCAAAAGCTAACATTCCCTTTTCCCCAACTGTTCACTTTTAAGGGAAAACGGGAGAAATGACAGATAGGGATGACAATTCCTGCTTTTTTCCCTTGTAAAGTGATTTTTTTTCCCCTCAGAACACCCCTTCTTTCCAGCAGCTCCAGCTGGTCCTTCTTTCTAAATGACCCCGCTCTTCTGCCCACCATGCCAGAGAGGAATGCAAGAGCAAGGAAGAGATTCCCTCCTCCTGCCACAGATGGGCACAGCACTGAGATCCAGGAGTCCCTGGGCTACAAATTGTGGGTTTGTGCCTTATCCAACCCCCCCTGTAAAACAACCTCCTGCTGCTCCCCATCCTGGTGCCTCAGAGGTGCTCTGTGTCCTGTTAACACCAGGGAGGATGAGCACAAGCCTGGAAGGAAACAGGCTGAAAAATCTTGGCCATCCCTCTCAACACCAGTGATTACAAACAGAAGCCCTGGAAGGAAGAGGGATATGAAATAAACTGGAAAATCTTGGCCATCTCTCCCCTTCCCAGGAGTCAAGCTGACTGTCCCATACCATACACAAAATATTTCCACCACCTGAGCTGGAAATGGTCCTTTCTAACCTGGTGGGATGGAGCAGGAGGGAGCCCAAGGGTCATCCCCAAGGACCAGGCAGTGTTCATCCCTGTGCTGCCAAAGGACAATGGCTGTGCACCCAGCTGGCCTCCAAACACACCCAGCATGGAAGGACAAACCCACAGACTCCTCCTGAGCCCAGCTAAACCCTGTGAGAACAGCAGTGATTGCTTGGTGGGCATCAGGGATGGGCAGGGGATGCAGGGAAAGCAGGAGAGAGCAGGAGAGAGCAGGAGAGAGCAGGAGAGAGCAGGAGAGAGCAGGAGAGAGCAGGAGAGAGCAGGAGAGCAGAGCCTATTTGAGGAACAAACGCATGGAGATGGTGCAGGGCTCTCAGAGATTTCACCAGCAGCATCTGCAAAGAGGTTTTGGGGAGTTACCAACAGCCACCAGAAGCACAGGGAGCCTTTACAGCCAAGTCACTCGTCAGACAATGGCTTGGGACCCAAACATCCACTTCTGGTGGCAAAGTGTTGGGAAAATATTGCCCAGCTCTTCACACAAGGCCTTTTGTTGGCAGGTCAGCTTTGAAAACATTTCTGTTCTCCCCCAAGTGACAGAGCTGCCATGAAAAACAGGAAGAGACTGAATACAGCAATTTAAACAGTCCAACCCCATTTCCTGCCAAAAGGAAAAGAAAATACCAGCAAAAGGCAGAAGCCAGGCAGGAGCTGGGGACTGACACTTTGATTATCTTGGGCAGATATTGGTGCTGCAGATCTGGTGGAAGCTGCAGTGATGGAGGTGACACCTTTTCATGGCAGGGACTGGAGTCTCTTAGGCTGGGAGGCAGATCAGGCTGAGGAGGAGGCCAGGATCTCCCAGGAGAGCAGCCCTGGGATGTGAGCAGCTCCTGAGCTGATGGCCAGGGTGACATGCCAGCAGCACCCCGGGTCTGGGACTTCATTGCCAGCCAAAGTTCCAGCAGGGTCCCTGCTCCTCTCCATCTCCTCACAGCCCTGATGCCCTCAGGCTGCTTTGGGGTCAGTGTCCAGTGCCTTCCTCTTCTTCATCCACACTGTTTTTTTCTCCCAGCAGTTCACCTGCCTGGTCCCCAAGGTGGAGGGGAAGGCTCCCCTGCCTCCTCTGCTGAGCATCCCAGGAGTGCAGCTCTCACCAGGCTTTAAAACACACCCATTAATCTTATTTCATCATAATGACAATCAAGAAACCCCCCAATGATCAATTCCTGTACAGAAATGGCACATTTACATCTCCATCCTCCTCTCAAACTGCCTGTTTCCCCCACTTTTTTTTAGTTATTATTTTTTTAAAGAAATCCAGCATTTCCCAGCAGTGCCATAGAACCACAGAATGGTTGGAAGGGACTTTAAAAGTTCATTTAGCTCAACCTCCTGCCATGAGCAGGGATAACTCCAACAAGATCAGGCTGCTCAATTTATGAAGGACATTGAAACCACAGCCTTCTTTAGCCAACATGAAGCTGGTTTTCTGTTTTAAGAAGCCTGGTTTTTCCCTCTGCCAACACCCTGCATGTGCACAGAGCCATTTGAAGGTGCCCTCTGACTGTGTAAGTAGCAATGGTTTCAGTACCCAGAGAGAAGATTTAGATTTGACATGAGGGAAAGCTTCCTCACAGCCCAGACAGGTTTTAGGGAGAGAGAGGAATCTCCACAGCCAGAGGTTAAGAACAGGTGAGGCAAACATCTGTCAGAAGCGTTATAAGTAGGGCAGAAGGGCAAATCAGATGACCTCATAAGAATCCTTTTTTTCCCAGCCTCATTTTTCTCTGATTATATGAATTTCTAAGCATTTGGGGGTCAAGTGTACTGCTTAAATATAAGCTATTATCCTGCTTTTGTAGAGAGGTATTACCTGAGACCATTCATCACCTGAGTGAACATCACCAATTTGCAAATCAGCGGCCCAGACATGAAAATCTATCATTTCTTTTCTGATTTATGCTGAAGATGAATGGGAGGACAGCTGTAACACAGGGATGGGAGAGGAATGAACACTGAGGATTCTCCATTCAGCTCTGGACTTTCACCTTTCCCACTCTGGAAATTCTGCTACCACGCTGCTGACATCTACAACACTTGGCATGGGGCAATCACAGGCTCGTCATACAGAGGTTTATTTGGTTTTATCTTTGTTTTGACCTTTGCAAACCAGCCTCCAGGACATCCAACCCTGCAGGACATCTGGGGACTCAATCCCTCCTGCTGAATGCTGACCATGAGACAAAGTCTGTCCAGCCAAGGTCTTTCCTGACCTCAGCTCTGGCAGCTCCAGATGTAAACAAGCTGCCTGACCAGAGGAGCTGCAGACTTTGCTGCTGGGGACCAGATGTTCCCCCACATCCCTGGAATTATCTGTGTGCACATGGCAGGTTAGGAGAGCTGTGCTGGGAATGGTCTCCAGGAGATTTCTCTAGCCCTGAAATTGCCTTGAGCAAGGATTTACACCAAGGCAGGAGCAGAGGTATCCTGTCATGTGGATCCCCTTTGAGTCAGTTATTGCCCTGGTAGAAATGTTAGAAAAAATAGAAGAAATTTTGTTACTAAAAGCCTGACCTGGTAGGCAAGAACAGTGCAGTGAATCCAGCTCCTCAGTCCTACAGCTAATACCACCAAAAAAAAAAAAAAAATCACAGAATGTCTTGAAAAGAATCTTAGAGATTATCCAGTCCCAACCCCTGCCATGGCAGGGACACTTTCCACTGTCCCAGGCTGCTCCAAGCTCCATCCAACCTGGCCTTGGACACTTCCAGGGATCCAGGGGAAGCCACAGCTTCTCTGGGCAAGCTGTTCCAATGCCTCACTACCCTCTGTGTAAAGAATTTGTCCCTAGCACCTAATCCAAGCCTGTCACTTTGAAATGCTCAGTGCCCAGCACCTCAGCTGGACCTGTTCTCATGCAGGATTTCAGCTGCTGAAGGAAAGGCAGCAAAGCTGAAGTTGAGTTCCAGCCTGGACCATGGGCAGGTTAAGCCTCTGTTTGCACCAGCAGAGAAACATTTGACATCCACACAGGCCCGGGGAAAGGCTCACTGATGGCTTTGGAATTGGTTTTAGAGCTGCCTCTAACACATGTGCTAAGTGGCAGAGCAGCAGTGCTGGGGCTTGGCTGGCAAGCAGGACATCAGCAGAGGAGAGCAGGCTCTCACAGACACACATCCAGCCTCCAAAATACTTCACCAACCATCAAATATTTTCCAAGCTTAGCGGCTGGACACTGCAGCCCCTTTCAGCAGCCAAGTCACTAATACCTCTTCCCTGGGGCAGCACAGCTGATCTCAGGCAGGGCTTGCCAGCAGCTCTAGGCAGGCTCATTTAAGGAGAGGACAGCCTACTTAGTCACACACTTCAGACTTCCTGCTTTTAATTCGAGCATCTCCAGGTTCTATTGCAGCGTCTCTGATTCACAGTGAAGGCAACTGTACACTCATAAATATGCTGAACACTTTTCCCCACCGTGTTCTCTCTCCAACCTCTGCAGTCCTGTCCCTACACAGTCTGACATCAGTTTTCTTGGTTTGGGATCCACCCCATGGGACACAAGAAAGCTGTTGGCCTTTTTTGCTCCTGCCTAAAGCCACAGAAGGCAGGACTGAAAGTTTCCAAACCTCTTAATTGGAGAGGTCCAGCACTGCAAACGTTACTGTGGAGCACAAGCAGAGCAAATATGCAAATGCATGGAGAGGCTTAAGAGCCCAGGAAAGAAACTCCAGTGGGAAGCTCCCAGCTTAAATCTAAAGGCAGCTCTTTGAATGTGCACAGGCCTTGCGGCTAAACAAAAAAAATCAAAGCCAGATTTGGGCACAGCCTTTCTCCCTGTGCAACGCTCCACAGGGAGCTTTGCGGGTCTAGGCAGAAGAGATCCCAATGAAAATCAAGGACTTGTCCCTTCAGTTGGGAGAATGAGAGCAGGGCAAGGTCAAGCAAGGACAGAGAGGGGTGTACAGGGGAATTAGGGCAGAGTAAGGCAGGATCAGTGTCCTTGCAATGAGACTCCCATTCACATTCCTCATGGTCTGTCCTTGTCCCACCAAGGAGCATCAGAAGAATCTCCCAGCAAACAAGGCTTGGGCACAAAGGAGCAATCCCACATCCTGAGCACTGCCTGCCTGGAGATTACAGGGCAGGGAAGCACTCTGGCATTTCTCCCTGTTCCCTTTGCTCAGACTCGAACTCGCCTCTCACTTGAAAGAGCTAATTAAGGATGGGAATCAAAGCCCAGGGAAGCGGCTCCTGCAGCCCCGGGTGCGGTGCCAGCTGTAATGCCCGTGTCTGTGCCTGCCATCAAAGCCAGCCCTGTGCACACCCCTGCCATGGCACTGGGAATAAACCAAGGCAATTTCTTCAGACCATTTGTAGGTCAGACGGACCAGCCTCTTCCCCAATCTTGCCCTTAAATCTTGCAGTGTTTAATCCTTGATCTGCAGCCAGGCCTTAATTTCTCAGCGCAGAGCTGGCTGGAGACCGGAAGGCAAGAGGCTTTGATGGTTAATGACCAGTGCTTCTCAGCCCTGCAAGAAATGAAGCCCTGGCTTCATAAAGTTCCCTGAATAAATCCTGCCCCAGCTCCATCCCAGGGAAACAAAATTACACCCAGCATACACAGAAACTGGCACAAGCCATAACATCTCTAGGCCTCTTTTGGTTTCGGTTTAAGCTGAGAGTGCATTTGGGTCTAGGTGATTTCACCCTTGTAATTTGCACCATGAAGTAACTACAACAGGCATATTCCTCCTCAATAGTCCAAGGCCCCTTGGTTTAGCTCATCAGCAAACACAACGTGTCTGCTTTTACCTTCATCAGCTCGTCCCTGAGCTAATTGGGGTGTGAACTGGTTAAACTGGACATTGTGGTGAGCTGGAGGCAAAGCCAGGACTGGGACAAGGCAGCCTCAGTTCCTTGGTCTCGCTTTAAGGGTTGAGAAGGTTGGTTATCTGAAGACAAGACCTGTCAATGGGTGAGGAGGGCAAGGTGGGGTGCTCAGGGGCTTCACTTACCGCGCTGCTACAGGGAATGTCCTTGACCTTGAGCCAGGCCAGGTCTAACGTCCCCTCTCCCCTGTAGCAGGACTGAAGCCTGTCCTTGATGCGGTCGTTGATGTTTTTCAGGACAAAGATGCAAAGAGCAGACTCATCCAAGGACTTCATCTTCCTTTTCTGCCCCTTGGAGAAGACTGTGAAGAGGATATCATCCTCAGGCCCAACTCCCAGAGACCTGGCCAGGATGGCTCCAGCCTTGGACAAGTAGGCAGCCTGGAGCAACCGATATTCCACCCCGTTCTTCTCACAGCCGATGGGCACCTCCACATAGGAGTTAAAGGCCGTGTCCTCCTTACAAAGCCGCACCAGCTTGGAGGTATAAACCTGCTCCTTTGTGGTGGAGCCGGGCGGGGAGATCATCTCAGGCTGCAGAGTCAGGAAGTAGACAAAGTTCCCGCTGCTGAAGCCGTAGATGTAGTAGATATCGAAGTCGGGGATGATGGTGAAGGTGTCTGAGGGGATCTTGATCATGGAGGCCACAAACTCGTCGTGAAAGACGTAGGCAAACATCCCATCAGCCTCGGAGTTCTTGGTGAGCTTTCTGCTGGAGATGGTGGGGAAATACTCCGGCTTGCCGTCCACGGCCGTGGCGATGAACAGCTTGTCGTCCATGTTGCTGTAAGAAACAATGACTCCGAAAACAGAGCCACTATCGTTCACCCCAGAGAGGTAATGCTCCTTCTTGTGGAAGGGCTCTCCCAGCTTGAAGAGGTCATCCAGCCTCAGGAGCTTGCAGATGCCCTGGTACAGGCTCCCACAGGCTATCAACCGATTCTCCTTGTAGTCTATGAGGAGCATTTTGTTTATGTTGTTGGTGGGCGTCAAGGGTTCGTTGCAGGTTTGGACTATCCTGGGAGGATAACACTTGGGATTATCGTCGTCAGGACCAGTCTCGTGGGTCACCAGGACCTTCAGGTCACTGGAGAGTTTGTAGATCCTGTTGACGGCCCCCAAGTAAATGTGCCCAGTTCTTTCGTCCACCACCAAGTGGTTGAAGTTTCCCTCTGCTTGCTCTCCTGTGAAGGTGATGAAGGGCCTCTTTGGATGGGGTGGCTGCTGTCTGCCAAGAGGTGACACTGTGGTGGACAGCAGGAGGTGAGAAACCAGGCAAGTCCATTTCCACATGGCTGGCGACATGATTAGAGAGGTTTGTATTCCCAAGGCAACAAGGATTAGAAGCTGTAAAACTCTTCAGAACACCAATTCCCTGGCAGATTCTGTCCTACAAGCAAAGAAAAAAGAAAACAAAAGTACATTACTATGGAGTATTCCTTCCTCCTCCCTCCTTCACAACCATGCCATCATCAGAGCGTATTTAATTGCTAATCCTCCCTTTCTCCACTCTGAGCTCTCTGCTTTAAACCAGCACAAAGGGAGCCCTCCTGACAGAAAAGATGCTGGGAGAAAAAGCAGAAATCACACAGCACAGTAATAAATCAGCACCTTTTCCCTCTCCATTACACACACATGCCCCATGGTGCAGCACAAATATTGACTGGAAGTGCAGAAGGGTGATGGTAAAAACATCACCCAGCATTGCTGTTTGCACTGCCAGCACCAGCCCAGCTGTGTATTTGCTATCTGAGATGCCAGAAGTGGAGAAGGATTATTGTCCTGCTCTTCTGGATGAGGCACTGAAGCCTGGAGAAGGTCAAGGATCTGCCCATAGGGATGGGGCCAGATGGATGCTGAGCCCTCTCACAGCCCTTGAAGTTTGCCGGGAAGGAGCCAGCTCTGGTGTGACATTAACATCCTTTCAGGGAGATCTCAGTCCAGAACAGGCCTGTTTGAGCAGGAGCTCTGTGGCTCCCACATCAAAGCTGCCTCCAGCCAGCCCAGCCTGGAGTACAGAGCCAGGGGTTGTGGCATGCCAGCTGTCACTGCCACATCTGCAAAGGGCTGGGAGCAAACAGAGCAGCGGGTGTGCTCCCTCCCCCAGGCTCTCACCACAGACAACTCTTCACCCACTTCACAGCCCAGGGAACATCATCTAAAAGAGATCCAGCTCTCCTGGGAATCTCAGGTGGCTGAGGAGAAAGGGGTTGATTATCTACCAGCAGTGATAAAGCCTAAAGCACTGATAAGAAGGAAAACCAACGACTCAAGGACCAGCCTGGTGCCTTTCCTTGCACTACTCAGTCCCTTAAAATCTCCCAGGTTTTAACCATGGTGATGGGAGCAGTATGGTGTTCAAACATTTGCTGGGCATATCACCAAGCCCCATGGGAACACCTCTTCCTACTCAACACATCCATCTGCTCCCTTTTCCTTCAGTTTTTTGGTTGCTTCAATACCAAGAACAGCTTTACCCCTTTATGGCCCCACAGAGCATGTGGGAGATGGAGTTCTACCAGCTCAGGCCTCACAAGCCAAGCTCCTCAATGAGTGCTGACCACACAAACCTGGTGGCCAGGCCCTTCATCCCTTTATCATCCACACCAGAACTTCACAGAGCTGTTCTTGATGTCAGAAAGGACACGAGCCAAACACAGCTCCACTCCTGCAGTGTCCCAACCCCTCTGTCACAGAGTGACTTTGCTGAAATCAGGGGTATAACCAGTGATGACAGCCAGGCTCGCACAAGTAGGAGGCAAGGAAAAAATCCCTGTTTGCAGATCCCAGCAGGGAGGAAGCTGTGACAGCAACACAGGTCTGGATGTGCAGCTTGTTCAGATCCGTGCAGCTCCGCTAACGCCGGCAGAATTGAAAAAAATCACCTCAAAAAATAACACAGAGAATAAATCCCACGTCCTTTTGACCCCTAGGCTGATTAGATCTGATAGTGGAAAGGGTAAGTCTGGGCTTGTAGAGCAGCCACCACATTCGTGCCACCCCAAATATTTCAAAATTCTCGCGGAGCAGCTGGGATTTCCAGGCTGTTGTAGGATCACCTTCACCTCCCGCTGCCCTCCCTGCCGCAGCAGCCGCAGGCGTTGGATGGATGACGGACAAAGGTCAGCCCACATTTGCTTTAGTCATGTTTACCCTGTTCTGCTTTGCCTCTCTGGTCAAGCAAATATTTAATAAAACCAAGCTTATAGTGCAGAGCTTGCAGGACTGCCTCGCCAGCTCTGCAGGGACAGGCAGGCTGGTCACGTAGGCTGTTAATAACCTTTATTATGATGGATTGAGCAGTGATGGGATGAGCTCTCCCCACACAACCATTCCTCTTTCAAAAGAGCCCATCCTTGAGGGAGCAGCAGAAGAGGGAAGCTGGCCCTGTTTGAGTCCTGTGTTCAGAAATATCACGTGGCGACTCTGAGCACCGGCTCTCGTCGCTGATGAGTTATGATCCACGTTTCTAACAGGCACTGGTTTGGTCTGGAGCTGGGCAGATCTAGGAAGAAATTATTCTTTTCAAGTACTAAAAAGGTATCTGGTTTACCCCAATATTTTACTGTATTTTGCTCTGCAGAGTCAGCAGAGCTGCAGGGCAGGGAAATGGGAACTGCTGCAAGCCCGAGACTGAAGAGATGCTGAGCAGCCCCTCTCTCCAAGAGCAGCCCTCCGCCCAAAATTCATCACAGCACCTGCAAAAATGGGATAAAATCTGCCCATTCAAACAAACAGCCAACACAAAATGAAAAGAGACAGACTCCAGACATAAATTCTTAGAGGCCCATGCAGGTGAGAATTGATTTGAGGTCAGACTGTCACTCCTAGAGGAAGGGAATGATGAGGAGAACCTCGCTAGATCCCTTCCAACCCAAACCATCGTGTGATCCCTCCAGGCAAAGACAGCAAGTTTGACCTGGAACCCAGAGAGACACCAGTGAGAAACTCCAGGAAGGCTTTACAGCAGGCAAAGACACTTTCCTGAACCTCACAGGGAAGTTCATCTGCAGAGGAAAGAGCATCAGCAGTGTGAGAGCACCAGGAATGCAGAGGAGCAGCCTTTTGGGACAAAGCAGGGAGAGCAGCAGCCTGGGGCTGTTTTTCCCTCTTCCACTCTTCTGAGTGACCCTAGGAGCAGGATTTTCTCTCTGTTTGCTGCTGGCTCTCTCTCCTCTCCCATCTGCTCCTGCTGTCTGCCCTGTACCCTCTGTCCTGGAGCCTCAATCAGTCCTGGAGCCTCTGAGGGCTATAATTCATCATTTGGCTTAATTAATAAATAACAGCAGAGGTCAGGGGTAAGGAGGTCTGGATGTTTAGCCTACAGAATAGAGCAGGGTTTGTACAACCCCTTAGAGGATGCACCAAGGAGAAAGGGGGTTGTGGATGGGGTTTTTTTCCCCTGTGTCTGGATGGCAGGAATCACAGCAGCTGGGAAGGCAATAATACAGTGCCATGGACATGCAGAGCCTACAAGAGAGTAATTATATCCTAAAAACAAAGCAAATAAACAAAAAGCCACAGCCAGCAAGGGCTGGAGTTGGGCTCTGAGCTGGCTGTTTCCAAAATAAACCCAAACTGCCTTTTCCACCGGGGATGTGGCCAGCAGTGATGCCATGAGTCACCACACAGGGCTCCTGTGCGAGGCCAGATCATCCCTCCACGTGGCTCCTGCCACAGCAGCACCTCCAAGGTCCCTGGGAAGGTCACAGAGCAAATCCAGACAGGGTTTCAATCCATGGTAGAGGAAGGTCTCAGAGACAGCACCCACAGGAGGTTCCACACCACTGTCCTGCCTGTGGAATCACAACTTTATGGCTTGCAAATAACACATTCCCAAGAAGATGCCTTGAATCCCCAGAGTTTGGTTTAAGTACTGGTTGCCTCCTGGGGAACAGCAGGTTATGGTGCTACCCCACAGTCTGGTTACCTTTTTTTTTTCTTTTTTTCTTTTTTTTTTCTCTGTTATTGAGCATCTCCAGCAAAGGTTTGACACCACTGAGTTAAAGGTTGCAGTTTAGTTCTGCTCAGGGATCTCCAGGACACGATCCCAAGGCTCCAGAACATGAAAGTCTCTGGTAAATACCAAGAAAAATGTGGATGTGAAAGATTCTCAGAGGAAGAAACATTCCAAATGTCTCTTAACTCTGATTATTAGATGGGAAAGTTAGGGAGAGATGAATACATCCTCGAAATGCAGCAGCGTTCAAGGGGACAAAGTCAAGGATGAGTTATGCCTGAGGAAGTAGGAATAAATCAGGAATAAAGAGGACACAAAGGACTGCTCTGTCAATTGAGAGAGAGGGAAGGACTGGGGAGGAAGTGTACAGGGAGAGGGGGAAAGAGAGAGCTGGGTTTTGATTGACAGTCTCACAAAATCCATGGTCACGTCCCTGTGCTGGAGTCTGGGACAAATCCACCCCACTGCAGTGACAGCTCCTGAAAGGAACACGTCACTGGGTGAGCACGAGACAACAGCATCTCCCTGACACACACACAGAGCCCTGCTGCCATCAAAGGTGTTAGACAGAGCCACGTCACCAGGTCCCCTGCCACGGCCACAGGTGACAGCAGGGACACCACAAGGTCAGCAGGAAAAGCCTGGATACTGAAAGCTGTAGAAGCAATCCCACTCTGGGCCCAGCTCACAGCAAAAATACATGTTAAAGCCCTGAATACAACCAAAATGAGCTGAAAAACAGCCCTGGGAGGGAAAACTCAGCACATCCTCATGGCCAGTGGGTCTGGGAGCACTCCAGAGTCCTGGCAGATGGACACGGTGAGTTCCCCACCTGGCTGGGAGGAAGCCAGGAGCACCCAGGACTCCTGGGCAGTGCCAGGGTGGTTAATGAAGCCCAGCTAATCAGGCAGCACGCTCCTGTGTTTGCTTTGCCTGCACTCAGGCTGTTCATCCCCGGGATGCAGGAGGCCGGGCAGAGATGCTGACGAGGCAGGAGCCCAGAGCCCAGAGCCAGCACAGAGCAATTCAGCACCGAGTGCAGCTACACAATCCCTTTAATCTCATCTAAAGACTTTTTTTTTCCATGGTTTCCTTTAATAAACCCTGATTACCGTGGATAGAAGCTTTTCTTTGGGAGCCAAGAAAACCCATGGAGTGACATTGTCAACAGCTTCCATGACAAAGACCAGATTCTAACTCTGGCTAAATCCTTTCTCCCTGAGCTCACAACTTGTCCAAGCTGAAGGCAAGTCTCACTTTGGGACACTCCACACCAGAGCAGCTTTACTTTGGAGCTCACCAAAGAGAACAGATCCCTGCACAAGCTGCAGCTTGTCCCAAATAAAGAGATTAATTTCAGGAGTGTGTTTGTTTGCAAGGGAATTAAGAGACGGAGGGACAGCACAGCCTTCCCTCATCACACAGATTATTCCTCTCAGATGCTGCCCATCACCTTGTTACCTGTGTCTGTGCCAGAAGAGCATTAAATGATGGGATTAACACATGCCACAAGTGGGACTTTCTTCCTTTTTTTTTCCCCCAGCTCTTCCCACGTGATAAAACTCCATGTGGATGTTGTTTCTGCCTGCATTTCAAACTTGGTTTTGTACCAGCAAAAGCAGGTCAGAGCTGTGCTCCTCTGTGCTTGGAAGGGAGAGCAGAGAGGTTTGTAACGATTTCTCAGCTCCTCCAGGAATTTGCTACAGAGACTCGAATGGAAGAACACAAACATTCAGCGTCACAGAAACGAGAATGGAGTTTTGAGGTCATGGAAAGAACCTACAAATCCAAAGACCGGAGTTAAACTCTCTTTTCTGGGGCAGACAGGGATGTGAGTCGTTGGTAACAGTATTTCCCAGCCTCCTGAAAGTGTCCTGAGGACGAATCTATGAAAATTATTCCTTATCACAGTAACTGGGAAAATGCAAACCCCCCCAACAAACAAACTGCTGTAGCAAGAGCACACAAGGTCACTGATTTCAAGCAAACCATGTCACAGCAGTGCCTAACTTGGCTGATCCCACCTTGTGTGTGTGAGATCACAGAGGTCCAGGGCACTGAGAAAAGGGAAATATTGCCAAAAGCCAGAGTGTCAGGTTGATTTTTTTGTCTCAAGGTCTCATTCCTGTCCCCAGCAAAGCCATCACACAGTGCTGGCACTCTGCTCTCCCCAGCACTGAGAGTTTCTCTGCTGGATTTCACTCAGGTGCAGCTCTCACAGGGTTGGCAGCAGCAGGTTGGCCAAAAAAAATTAAAATTTTATGGAATATTCCTTTGGCCAGTTTGGGTCAGCTGTGTGCTTTGTCAATTCCTGGTGCACCTCCAGCCTTTTCCCTGTCAGGGCATGAGAAGCTGAAAAATCCTGGAGTCAGTTTAAACCCAAACCATCAGTGTGTTATCACCACCATTCTCATGCCAAACCCAAAACACGCCATCCCAGGAAGAAAATTAACTTTATTTCAGTGGAAACCAGGACAGCAATTCACTGGGAAGGAGACCCTGATGAGCTCTAGACATGAAGAGGAATAAGCACAGCCTCTGCCCCTAAAGGAGTGATGAATATTGAAAAGAAAATGAGCTGGGTTTCATCCCAGCAGGTCTCCCCAGCTCGTTCCAGCATTTTAGGACAGCCTTGGGGAAAATGGTGTTTCCTTCCTCAGAAGCTCAGCTCACACAATCCCTTTAAGGCCTTGGGGGCTCTGAAAAACCCCAAACAAAATCTGAATTTGGTTCATCTGGTTCAGATGGAAGCCCTAACACAGCAAGGAAAGGTCTGTGACCCAGCTTTGCCCAGGCAGCTGTTTTGTTTCCTTGTTGGCTGAAGGTGTTTTCAGCAGAGTTTATGCAGCCCTGGATGCCAGTGTGTGGATGTTTCCCCCTGCCTGGCAGTTTTGGGAAGGTCTGTGAGACACCAGTCCTCTCTTTTAGGCTCACAATCAGCACTGTGTGCATCCACCAGGAGCCAAATCTCACTGTCCCTCAGCTGCCTCCTAAAGACTGGCAGGGAGAGTCACTCTGCATTCACAGGGGCTTTGTGACCACTGGCTGCTTCACTCTCCACATCTCTGTGAGATAAAACACAGGACTCCAAGGGGAAAAAACCCCAAACCTTGATCAGCTGGTTGTGGGAGCACTGAGATCTGTGTTTGGAGGTGGGGAAAGCACTGGCAAAGAAGCCAGCAGAGAACCCCCAGCCTTCAAAGGCTGAGATTTTTCTGTATATTCAAAACACAGCTGGAGCAGAGCAGCTTTCTTTTTTTTTTCTTTTTTTTTTTTTTTCTGAGGGAAAAGGTAAAAGCATCAGGAGTGGGAAAATCAGAGCTGATACCAGGAATCCCAGAATGGTTTGGATTGGAAAGGGTCTAAAAACCATCTCATTCCTGACTCTGCCATGGGCAGGCAAACCCTCCATAGACCAGGCTGCTCAAAGCCTGGATGGGGATGAGGAATAAGGTTTGGAAATGAGGCTTCAGAGGGATGCAGAGCAGGGGATTTGCTGCACTCTGCAAACCATCAGCTACCAGTGACCAGCACTTGCTGGCTCACAGCAAATGGGAACTCCTCCCAAATGAAGAGTTTGCAAGTGGCCAGGCCAATGTGATTAATGCAGGGGCAGCTGTGTGCTCCTGGACAGCCAGGATCCCCAAGGGAGGGACCATCAATCCTACAAGAGCACCAAACCCCGCAGGAAATAGGCTGGACACACAGCAGGAGTGGGAACATCAAGAAAATGCTGTTAGCAGCGCTGTGCTGCTGGGAGGGAAGAGTCAGAGGTGTGATAATTTCTCTTCGGTGATGCAGGGTTTGCAGCAGAGGCGAGAACAGAGCCTCTCTTTATGCTTTACTCAGCATAAAATTTCCTCTCCTTTCATTTATGGCAGGTATCCAGCCCCTTTTTTTGGAGCAGCAGCCACCAGCTCTGGATGGGGCCAGGGAAAAGATCTGACACAGCAAATTCTTCATCCTCAGCTTCTCTTGTGAGTGGCTAAAGGGAGCAGATGAGCAAGCCCCATAAAACAGGGATGGCTGGGCCATCCCAAACCCCAGCCACATCTCCAGTCCAACACACCCCAGGGAAGCAGCTGATGGGCATTTGCTCTCCCAAACCTAAAAAAAAAACCCCTGCACTTTACTGCAAGCATCAGCAGAATTTTGATATTGACTGGAGATTCTGAAAAAGAAATTATTGTACACCTCCTCGTTTTGTTTTCTCTGCCTCTTCTAACCCCAACCAAATTCCTAAACTCTTCTGGGTGGGTTTTTAGGCACCCTGAACCTCCTGGGCAGACATGTGCTGTTCATTTTATCATTCTGCCTTCCTCTTGACAGCTCTTCCACCAACTGCTCCCTGTCTTTCAGCCCTCCAGCAGGTCAGATGGGGTCAGCTGAAGCTTTTTCCATCTTCCTGTAGCACCCAGGGCAGCTAGGTTCCAATCTGGGCATTCAAAACTTGCACGTGTCAGCTGAAGAAATCTATTCCTGCTGCCTCCAAGGGCAGGGAAAGAGCTCTTGAAAAGGTGTCAGAAGGATAAAAAGTCCACACTTCTGCCCCAAAGCTCACCAGTCCCAAATTCCAGGCATCTTCTGCAGATATGAGATTGCTACAGAGCATGATCTCTTCTTTACAAATAATACAGCACCAAACAGGCATTTTTTAAACTAATGTGAATCTCCTGTGTGCTTTTCTTGGCTTTCCCTTCCAAATACCATAAAAACTGCATTACAATAGTTTGTAATTTTTAACCATTCTGGCGTAACAATCCTTTTTGTGATGTTCCAAATGAACCAGGGCACAGCAGCAGCTGCTGCATTCAGAGCAAGATGCTCCCTGAGAAGAAACACCAAACAGGAATCTTCAGACACTTCCCCTCAGAGAATTTTTGGTTTAAAAAAAAAAAAAACTTCTGTCCCCACTTGACTTGGATGCTTTGAGCAGGCTGAAGGGCAGCTGAGCTGCTCCTGAGCCAAAAGGCAGGAGCAGGGACAGGACTGATGGAGAGCCCCACGTCTGCTCGAGCAGAGACTTCCAGCTGAGACCCAATTTCCAGCCCAGCAGCAGCACTGGGGAAGGACTCTCTGTGCTGAGAGCTGTAATGAGGCTCTGTGGACACAAGCCCTGATAAGCTGCAGCTTTGGGAGCGTTTCAAAGGAAAAGAAAAAGTAAAAAAGCAGCCTGACATCCATCCCGCCACGCTCTCGTGATGTCCCAATTTGCAGGTGACACAAGAAGACCACAAAAGCAGAGAATCTGCAGCAAAACTCAGCTCCCCCTTCCAGAAATAAAAACGTGGGTAAAGTATTGTTAATTTGCTGTTAATTTCCTCTTCCAGTAGCTTTGTCAGCACAAGCCCAGCTACTGCCAGCACATCCAAAGGCCAATGGAAAGTTATTCTCAGAGCCCAGCCCGGCTGTTGCTGCAGGATAACTAATCCCAAATCATTCCTGAGAGTTCTGGAGCTGCTGCTGAGCTGGACAGGACACCTATGGCCAGGATCAGAGGCAGACAGGAGACAGAGCAGTGCTCACATTTGTGAGGAGATCATCACACGCTCTGTTTGTTAACGAGCAGATTAGAAAGGAGCTGATGTCCACACACACACAGAGAGAGGCTGTGTTTGCAGGGAGATACACTGCTCCAAACTGCACAGACACGTTTATTTTTGCACCAAAACGCTGCAATTCCCATGCACAGGGCACTGTGTGCATGCATAATTGCAGCGAGCATCAGCAGCAAACACCTCCAGCTCGGCTTGTCTGACATGTTCTGTGCCAAGGCTCACTTTTAAGGTCCTCATTACTTTGACAGACCTGAACCACTCAGGGGACAATTTCCTGAGCTCAGTGTCTGCCTCAGGCTACCAGCTCCGTGGAAAAGTTGCATTCAGAATGACTTGGGCAATGCTGAGGACTAAATTAGGGGGAAAAGTTTTTGCAAGTCACTGATTTTAACTTTTTTTTTTTTTTTTTTCTATATTTGACCTCTGTTGTATTCTTCCCACTGCCTCGCTGAAAAGGTGGCAGGCTTTGGGGCAGGGAGGAAAAATTGGGATGCTCCTTCCATTGTGGCTAAAAGTCTGTCTAAATTTGACCAAGCTGAGCATCTAATAGCACAGATATTGCAAGGAAATGTTTTGCCTTTTCCACTGCTCCTGGCATGGATCAGACAACATTTGGGCTTATCAACAGAGGAGGAGAGGAACTTGATCCTGGTAGGCAACCCAGGCTTGTGAAAAGTGTCCTTGACCAAAATTATCTTTAAGGTGCCTTCAACCCAAACCAGTCTGTGATTCTGTGATTTGCCCAAGGCCACACAGAGTCAGCAGAGACAAATCTTCATCCCACATGTTGAATTCCCAGCTCAGTGCCACTGCAACAACTTTCATTTTGCAGAGCCACGCATGCAGAACCTCCTTCACCGCTGATTTTCTCAATTCTTATCTCCTTTGGTGCATGTTTGAGGGACACACACAGCCAAAAGTGCTCCCAGTGATCAACTCCTCTCAGTCCTAAACCCATCCCCTGCTCCAGCACTTTACCAGCATCAGCAGAATTTGCATTGCACACCCGAGTGTCGGCATTGGAGCGACTTTAAATAGTTCAGTGGTCACCCTGCTCAGCTGTGGGATGCAGGGATGCATCCCAGCGTGTCCTGAAATGATACAGCAGAGTCCTGCTGCTGGCACCCAGCCTGGGAGGCCCTGGGGAGGAAGGCAGGAGGTGTCTGCTCCTGTTACTCTGCTGCTAAAGCTTCCTGCAGTTTGTCCCTGTGCTCCCCCACACTGACCAGCCTCGGGAGGAGAAGCTGCCAGCACCTTCTGCTCCGTGTGGGCAGCTTGCTGCTGCTGTAAAACACACCTGCAAAAGGCAAAATCTCCTCTTTTCATCCCACAGATATCTCCCCTGGTCTGCTCAGACACAGATGGGAGCTGCAAGCACCCTGCACTTCATGGACCTGACCCTTCTTTTGCATGAATCCTGCCTGGTGCTATCAGCACCTCCACAAATCTCTCCAGAGCAGCCACAGTGAGGGTGATGCAATTTGTTTTAGCTGTTTGCACAGACTCATAATTGCAGATCCATCATCACAAAGCATTAGCTGTGTTAGGACAGGTGTTTCCCAGAAATCCAGCAGCAGAAAGGGGCGCAGGAGCTGGGCAGGCTGCAAAGGACACTTGAGTTTGCTGTGAGGGGTTTGAGATCTGGGTTGTGCTACCCAGAAGAAAGTTGTTTGCTAAGCCAGCTGCAAGCAGAACTCTAATTTAATCCAGCTCCAAACACCATCTGCTTTGCTCATCTCTGCTCACACAGGATAGAGGCACCTGTGGCTGAGACAAGAGGTGTTTTTAACGTGGGGGGCATGCAAAGGTCACCTCTGTTCATAAAATCCTGCTCAGAGGAAATGGAGGCCGTGATAACACAGGTTTTAAGAGCTGTAGAAACACTATTAAACACTATTAAACACTATTAAACAGATGCCCAGGTTTTAAAAGAGCAGAACCCACAAGTACTGCCCCAATGTGCCCTCCAGCCCCTAAACCTCACCTGCCACTGCCTCCACCTCTCCACCCTTCCCTCTCTCCACAACAGGACCTGCTGCTCTCTTCCCTCACCTCCCAGGACCCCACAGCTGCACTTGGGATGCCACACGAGCCTCAAACTCTTTGAAAAGCTGTAAAAACTTTGTAAAGCTGTGCCCATGCACCTTTCCACTCGGGGATGCAGCCACAGCTGTTGGGACAAGAGGCAGGAGCATCCTGGAGAGCATCACCTGTGCTCCACCTCCCCAGGGCCTCAGGTGCAGGGCTGGAGGACACAGAGCTTTGTCCTGGCTCCTGTGTGGCTGGGACAGAGCTTGGGAGTGGCTGCAGGTGGATTTGAATG
Source organism: Pycnonotus jocosus (assembly GCA_013400435.1). Lineage (NCBI taxonomy): Eukaryota > Metazoa > Chordata > Aves > Passeriformes > Pycnonotidae > Pycnonotus > Pycnonotus jocosus. Next base: position 143,254 of record VWYP01024249.1, read on the forward strand.
GCAGGAGGCATCACTCAGGCAGGAGGCTGGGCTGAATTTTGCCCTTGACTCAAGAGCTGGAGCCTGTAATGTTTTGGTTTGGACTGGAGGGAAAAAAAAGGCAGAGGGAAAGAGGGATGGAAATGAAATCTGGGTTGTCGGTGGTGGCATTAGGATTAAAACACAAATGTTTTGTGCTGGGCACTGTTTTTAGGGCAGAGCTGGGGAGTGAATCCAGGAATTTATATTTTTACCTTAGTAAAGCAAAAATATAGTAGTAAATAGAAGAAAAAAAAGAGAGATTATTTTTTAAAAAAAAATAAGAGATAAGACAAGGCAGAATAGCTTTAAATTGAAAGAGGGCAAGTTTAGATTGGATGTTTGGAAGGAATTCTTCCCTGTGAGGGTGGTGAGGCCCTGGCACAGGGTGCCCAGAGAAGCTGTGGCTGCCCCATCCCTGGGAGTGTCCAAGGCCGGGTTGGATGGAGCGTGGAGCAACCTGGGCTAGAGGAAGGCATCCCTGAGGGAGGCTGGAACTAGAATTTTAAGATCCCTTCTGTCCCAAACCACTCTCTGATGCTCTGAACAAGCAGCAGTCCACACAGCCAGACCAACCCCTGCCAGGTCAGGGTCACAAACACCCTCAGGAGCACAGGACCAAACCCCTGCAGCCAACCTAGGGTCAGAACTCAACACCCCAACCCCTGACCTGTCCTGTGTCTCTGCAGGAAAGAGGAAATCCCCAGCAGGAGGGAGCTCCCAGCTGTGCCCCTGCCAGAGCACCGAGATAAAAACCTCAGCGGCGTGCACAGGTGTAAAATTGCCATCACAATTCCGTGGGTTATTAATAACGGGATATTCCTCCTCTGGGGCCATCTGCATCCCACACACCCCCACAAATCCGGCACTCTCCTCTTCCAGTTGCGACAGTCAGGGCAATAATTCCCATTTTTCCCTCTGCTTTCAAGCCATGCACGAGGGCAGAGCTCAACAGGCGGTTTCCTGCTCCAGACCATGCAGACAAAATATTGTGCCAAGCCCCACGAACTCACAACTGGGGTTTTCTTTCTACCAAGGTGCCAGAAATAATACAAATAAACTCTTCTTCTCTCCCTGGCTTTATATCTACAGCTCCCACACATCACTACCAGCAGGGCTTTAAAACTAAAACAGAACTGGGCCTACGTGGCTTGAATTTACTCTGGAAATTTATCTCTCCTTGCTGAAAGCTCTGTGTTTGCTTGATCTTCCTGCCTTCCAAAGCCCTACAAGTGCCACATGCTGCACAGCTGGATTCCTGACAGAGAAAGAAAACAGGAGGGAAGAGAGAACTGATATTTTATATATATTTTATATATATATACACACACATGAATGCAGTGGCCGAGGTTTTCAAAAGTGAACTTCAGCAAAGTGCCCTCAGATATCTCCAAGGGACCTGTGCACAGGAGAGACAGAGCTCTTGAGCTTCCAAAAATCTGCTCTCCGCAGGCAGAAGTGGAAGGGAAAGGAAATGGGGCTCCAAAGGACTCGCTGCTCTGAGGATGCTCAAGACCAGCCCTTGCAGGAAAGGATTTGCAGCAAAAGCTGTGCCAGGGAAGGCTGGAGATAACTCAGCCAGGAGGAGGAAGGACAGATCCACGTGGCACTGAGGGAAATGAGGAGAATTTCTAATTCTCAAACTTGCTGGGGTCTGACTACTGAAATAACTATGGGTTTTCCCAGCTCCAGGAGAGTTTGTTCACCCTCAGCAGCTCTAACAGGGGAATATCCCTGGTGCCCCAAAAATATGAGTAAGCAACATCCACCTCCAGTGTGACAAGCCAAGGATAAAGAACAGAAAGCTGAGGGGGGAAGAAATCCTGTTCATGTTGGGCAGTATTTAAAACAAAACAAAAAAAAATCTCAGCAAAGGAGAAAATGAAGAAAATGTTATTTCCTTTGCAATGGAGTATTGCACTCTGCAACAGGAGCAAGGGAGAAAATCAAACCCAAAGTGAAGCAGAGACTCAGTTCATAAACACAGGAGAAGGTCAGCCTCCTCCTCACCAATAACTGTGTCCCAGAGGAGCCCAGCGTGGCATTTGAGATAGGGCAGATATCTGATTCCTTCCTCTGCGTGGGGAGCCCGGCACACACATCCTCCATCCCCTGCCCTCCACCCCCAGCAATGCCATGGGCTGCTTTGGGCCCCTCCTGCAGCCACCCTGCCCTCAGCAGCAGCACAAACCGGTTCAAAATCTGCTCCCTGAGCTGAGGGTTATTTTTCTGGCTGTGTTTGAGAAGAGGCAGTGGCTGTAAAACCTTCTGCCTGAGCCCAGCAACAGCCAGGCTTTGGGAGAGGCTAATTATGGGGAGCAAAAGAAGTCACCCACTAGCAGAGAGCACTGGAGGAGAGACAGGCGAGCACAGCCCTGCACCTGGAGACCTTTTTTGCTCGTTATAAAATAAAGCTGATCCTGCTGCCTGTGTTCCCAGGCAGGAGAGGAGACAAGGACCAAGCGAAACCAAGAGGCAAATCACTGAGTGATTTTGAAAAGGCTTCAAGCATCTCACTTGTCACTGTTCCTTGTGCAGGTATTGCAGAAGCCTCAGAATTATCCTCCCACACAGAAATACCCAGAAGGAGGGCAGGCAGAGCAGGGAAGCAGCCAGAGTGGCCAGCAGGGCTGTTAGTGGGGGAATTGTGCCTCAAGGAACCCAGTGCATCAACCAGCAGGAGGCAGGGAGACGTGTCCATGCACAGCCAAGGACTGGAAAGCAGAAAAGCAGATTGTCATGGAGCTCCAATCTGCTTGGGATCTCCTCCAGGCTCGTGGCACCTCGTGCTGCTCCACTTGAGGGCTCGTGGCCAGGGTCCAGCTGAGCCACTGGGAAGGATGGGAATTGCTGCACAATCATCCCCTACCCCTGAGAGCCCCTCAGAGGCTCCTGTGCCACCAGCAGGGCCTGGACCAGCATCTTCTGAAAAGCTTTGAGGCAGCCAAGCTCAACTGCAGCACATTCCCAGACACAAAGGGTTGTCCAAAATTGTTCTATTTATTCCCAGTCCTGCGGTGGAGGAAAACCTCAGACTCTTTTCTTTCTTCCCTCTCCTCCCTACGAGCTGGAAAATCTCACTCTGCCACCAGCATCTGATGGAGGCATGCTGGAGGAAAAAGGAAAACTGGTTTGGGTTTTTTCTTTGCCTAAATCCCTCCTAACTCCAGCTATTGCAGCAAGGCTGCTCTTCCTTCTCCGAAAATCTGGACCTGCAAAACCTTCCCTGAACTGCGAGGGAAAATTGGCAGTGCTCTGTGAGAAGTGCAGGGGGAACAGATTGGCATTCCCAAAGCATGTGTAGTTTGCATTTGTGTGTAGCAATGTGCATATAAATGTGTATTTTTATGTATATGTATAAAACATACACAGACACACACACACATATATATCTATATATACGGATGCATGTAGTTGTATTTAGAGAAAAAAAGGCATTTCATCAACTTCCAGCAAAAGATAATGAGAGGAATGTGCTGGCAGCATGATGCAACTCCAATCCCTTCCTCACACTGCAGGACAATCAAGACTTCTTCTCTGGAATGAATGCAGAAAAGGGCCCAGGCAGCTGGGGAAAGGGTGATGCTGGTGAGAAATTGGGCTTTTTTTTTGCTTTTTTTTTTTTTTTGTGGCTCATGCATTGCAAAGTGTGTGTGTGTGTGTGATGAGTCAAAGTCTGAGGGCTGCCTTGTGTCAGCCATTGACTGTGCCAATGACAGCAGCTCCCGACAGCCTTTAATAACACCACTTACAGGCTCTGGAGCAGGGGGAGGCAGCAAGGGAGGGGAGGAGAGAGCTTCCCTCGCAGGCTGGTGCACAAAGCGTCCCCAAGCTCGCCAAAATGTGTCACAAGAACCCGTTGATGGCTCCGTAATTGCGGCCCACGCTGCAATGTGTTGTTCTGAGAGGCAGCAGAGAGCACAGCCAGGAGAGCAACTTTGGGTACACGGGGGTGAAAACATGGCCAGGAGGACGTGGGGACATGGGGACAGGCTGGGCTCAGGTAGGGGTGGACAGGGTGGTGGTTTAGGGGCTCATCCCAATCCCATTTCCCAGTGCAGCAAGGCACCTCCATGTGTGCACACCCAGGTTTGTACTGGGAATCAACCAGGAGATGAGAAATTCCACGCAGAACAGGTGAAAAAACAGGGAGAAACATCTGCAGGAGACATCTGGAACAAGCAAGTCCTACTGCTCACCTTGGTTCTCCAGCACGAAGGGGACAGAAATAATTCCCTGCCAGGTCTCATGGATGCTGGGAAGCTCCTGCAAGGCTGGTGAAGGTGCTAAAAACCCCTCAGCTTAGTCCAGATTTGGAAAGCTTTGGGAAGAGCTTGGGGAGCACATTGTGTCCTGATTATTTACTTCTCCAAGCTAAGGAGAGACCTACTTCACACACCGCCTCCTGGAGAGGCGGAAAAATCAGGCATGTGAAATGAGAAGGAAATGGAAATCGACTTGATAGCTCCTTCCCCTTCCTAATGGGGAACACTTACCTAATTAGGCCCGCTTGCCAGTTTCCTCTCCTTGCTTTCTTTGAGATGTTATGCAGAAAGAAATTTGTCCTAAAAGTTGGTGCTTTCATTCAGAGGCATCCCTTTGAGCTGTTTGCCTTGCTGAGGCAGGCAAGGGCAGCAACTCCATCAGAAAGGAGGAAAAAAAATCCCTCCTGGGTGGGTCTGAGGGGTGCTGGTTTGAGTACCCAGCTCCTGCCATGGCTCATTGGCCTCTCCTCCCTCCTCCATCCCTCACCCAGGCAGAGGGTGCAGCTCCAAGCTGCCTCCTGCCCTTGCCTGGCCCAGGTGAGCAGCTCCTGATCTCTGGGAGTGACCTTGGAGACCGGGAAGGGAAAGCCAGAGGGTGCAAAGGTGGCCAGAATGACTCTACCACCCTCAGAGGGCTTTTGGAGATGAATCTGAGACTGCATGGTCTCAGGGTTGGTGGGATCCATAGGGGCTCCCAAATTGGCCCCAAATCCATTCCACCACTGGGATGACCTCTCCAAATCACACATCCAAGCAGCTGGTGCAGCTCAGAGTGGAAAAAAAAAGGGTGGTAGAAGCAAAACCCAAACCCTCAGTGGGAAATGGATTTGTTAAATTGCCCCATCTCTGGGACAGAAAAGGGTGTAATCTGACAACCTTCCAGACCCACATGGACGAGGGTGACCCAGCCAGGACACAGCAAGCTCCCATTTCCCACAGCCAGCTCCTCTCCTTACAGAGAGGCCCCACTCTGGTGGCCTCCCCTCACCAGGAGAAAGGGTTGGCACATGCAGGAGGTGCAAGAACACCTCCCACCCCACAGGATGCTCCCAGCCATCCCTACAACAGAGACAGGCAGGATGTGACCCTACACGAGGGGTTACAGGGGTCTCTGGCACAGTGAGGGGTCAGCATTCACCCCTAGACCCCTCCACTGAACCCCTTTATCCATTCCTCCATTTCCATCCCACACTTTCCAGGAAAGACACCCCCCATCCCCCTCAGCTATGCTCCTGCACCCCAGGATTTTTTTTTTTTCTCTTCCCTGCAGGGAGCAGAGCTTCCAAGAAGGAAAATGCAAAGCCCAAAGGGAATGACTTCAAGCAATGAGACAGGCTCTGCAAAGGAAGGTGTTTTATTCCTGCCTGAGGAGGTGCTTTCAAGAACCTCCTTTTGTTTCCTCAAAGGCTGCCGAAGGTGGAGACCTGGAGGAATTCAGGGAACTCACCCTGCAAGCAGCAGCAGCAGCAGAGATTTCCCCAAGCCCAGCATCCTGCAGTGGTCCAGCCATTCCTGCATCCCTGCCCACCCCATCTTCCAGGGGAGCACCTGCAGCTGAGCCCAGCCCTGCACCTGCAGCACCTGTGCAGGGTGTGAGAGGAGGGGCTGAGCCACTCCCTGCAGCTGCTCCAACCAGCCCTGAAACTTCACCTCCCAGTTGTTAATTCAGCACCCAGAAAAGCTGTGTTGTTTTCCTTTTTCCTTTCCTTTTTTCTTTCTTTTTTTTTTTTTTCTCCCCACTAGGCAATTTCCAGGGAACAAGAAAGAGCTGCACAGCTAATCCCTGCTGCAAGCCAAGCCAAGCCGTCCCCTGCCCCAGCCAGAGAAGGAAAGCAGCCCCACCCCTCCCAGTGCCCCTGGACATCCCTCCCTCCATCCTTCCAGCCTCCTGTCCCCACTGGACCACTGCAGCATCCTCAGGGCTGCCAGGGTGTGAAGGACAGCAGGAGGGAAGGAGGGAGGGTTCCTTGAAAAGCCACAACTGCAGCACTGCCAGATTCCAGGAGAAGCTGTGAATCCAGTGGCTGCAGGCAGGAGACCCCTTTACATCCCTCCTGCACCTCCTGAGCACTCCCAAAACCGATGGATGTGCCGGATAAACGGGGTGCAGGCAGAACGACCAGCCAGCGCATTGCTCAGCACCCAGCCTGCAGAGGAAACCTGCTCTGCACCCATTCCTGGGGAGCAAGACACCCCCAAAGCAGGATCCATCCCACCCATGGCAGCTGGGAACTGATGGTGAGGGCAGGCAGAGCCTCACCTGAGCAGGGCTTGCTCTGCTCGGCCTCTTGCAGCCCTGGAGGGGTGCCCAGCTCCAGGGGGGGCTCAGCAGAGCAGCACCCCAGCATTGGAGGAGCTTCCCTGCCTCCAGCACAGAGAGCTGGGCTCGCAGACAGGGAGGGACTCCAGCAAACAACGAGGAGCAGCAGGGCAGAGATCAGGGCAGGTATTTAGCAGGAAATGCCTCCAAGGTCCTGTGAATGCAGCGTTGGTGCTGGATGAACACACACGATCACAGAACTTGGTGCCAGCCCTCCGCCCTGAATGGTGACACGCGATTGCCGGCTTGGAAATAAACTCAGCTCACTACAACGAAAGGTTTCACTCAAATCCCCCTCCAAAGGAGGGATCTGATGGAGGAAGGGACCTGTGACAGGGACAAACTGGGGGGATTTGTTTAAGCAGATCAGCCCGCTGGGCCAGCACAGCACGGTTCCCTGCCTCCAGCATGGATAAAGCCTGCATTCCCGGGAAGCTTAACCCCCCATCCCACATGGGCAGGGGTGGGCAGTGTCCCACACCCAGCATCGGGGTCTTCTGGGCACAACCCTGCTTTTAAGGGATGAAAAGAAGCACCTTTCAATAATAAATAATAATGCTAACTATGTGTTTCTATAGCAACTCATCACCATAGCAGCTCGGCGCAGGAGGAGAACTCAGAGCTCATCCCGCCGTCTTCAGGGTGAGGAGGCAACTGCCCTCCCAGAGGTGGCCTCAGTGGTGGCACAGGTGGGACTGAAAGCAAGAAGTCACCCTCCAGGTTGTCCCTGAGCCCTGCCCTCCCTGAGGAAGCTGTCAGGATGGTCTGGAGAGGAGCAGTCAGGGATCCGAGTGGTGATGGGGGTGTGAAGTCTCAAAAACACCAGGTAATGCTGTCATTGCAACGCCCCAAATCATTCCTGGGATCCAGGGAGGGATGAGGGGATGAAATCTCAAAAGCACCAGGTACTGATGTCATTGCAACCCCCCAAATCAGTCCTGGGATCCAGGGAGGGATGAGGGGATGAAGTCTCAAAAGCACCAGGTACTGATGTCATTGCAACCCCCCAAATCAGTCCTGGGATCCAAGGAGGGCTGGGGATCTGAAGTCTCAAAAGCACCAGGTGTCGAGGTCATTGCAATGCCCCAAATCAGTCCTGGGGTCCAGGGTGGCTGGAAGGAAAGGAGGCAGTGACAGGGGTCAGCCCCTCTGTCCAGCACCGTGAAGGGGAGAATGCAAAGGGTGAGGCACAATCAAAAGGAGGAAACGCCCAAAATTATCCATGCAGACACCAACCCCTCAACACATCTCAGAACATCTTACAAAACTCCACGTGTTGCTCTGCTTTCAGCAAGACCCAGAAATTTGCACCAAAACCCTGACAAATAGAAGCAGTTTCCCAAAACAGCTCAAAACCTCCTTTTCTCTAAGGCACACATTCCAACCCTAACTTGAGGGTGGGGTTTGGTGGGGTTTTTTCTTCCCTAGATTGTCCATTAAAGAAAAATCCAAGCCTTGGATTTAGCTCCACAATTGATGTGGTTGTATTCTCACCTCCTCTCCCTGGAAGGGTTGTGGGGGCAGAGCCTTTGCCTTGAGTACAGAACCTCCTGTTCCTCAGCACCTCTGAAAGCCTCTCCCCAGCCAGCAGAAGAAGGTGAGACTGCCCAGGGGTGGGACAGTGACTGTTATCCATGGACATGATGCCATTCCTCAGGCTGGTGAGTTCCCAACAGAGCCCGCCCTGGTTTTACTCACTTTACCAAAAGTGAGTCATTTTTAAAGGTCAATTAGATCAAAACAAGAATTAGGTGGTGGCTGAAGGGACAGTCACTTCTAAGAGACCTCCACCACTTGATGGATGGAGAAATAAGAAGCCAAGGAACCCTCTGAGGGCCGTGGGACATCTCTCCACCAAATCCAAGTCTCCCTTTGGCAGCCCAGGATAAGTTTCCCTAAAGTAAAATGAAGCTGTGTAGCACACCAAGCACTTGCTATTCCATCAATAGGCAATTGTAACAGGATACACCTCCTTAGTCTCTAAATGAGTTTTCTTTCCAGCACTACATTATAGACAAATCCCCTGTCACCAAAAAAAACAAATAAATCCCCTTTCACAATCAAATATGCTCTAACCAAGTCAAACAGGGCCACACGCACGTGCAGCGAATCCGCAAAGCTGCTCCCAACTTCCCAGCGTGACCATCCTCCCTTCAGTGGGGAAGGAGGTGGAAAAGGAAAGGAAAGGAAGAATATTTGACAGGAGAAACAACTCCCAGTTCAGCTGGGAATCAATCCACGGGCTGCTGGTGGCTCCTGCTCTGCAGGGGCTGAGCTCTCACCGCTGAACCCAGACTGACGCAGCACCAGCGCCTGACTTACGAGCGCTTCACCCCGGCGAGATGTTTTTAATTTAAACCTTGTCACTGCTGAGGATGAAGCCATCCAGGCTGTGATTTACTGCTAATTCATCCTCCTGATCCCTAGAACTCTAAACTCAAGTCCCCAAACAGTGGAATGGCCCCGACGCTCCCCAGTGAGGCTCGGCATGAATGAGCGTCAGGGGGCTGCTGGCGGCAAGTGCGAGTTCCTCATTCAGAAAATGCAACAAATATATAAATATCAACCATCTACAGGCAGTCACCAGTCCAGCAGCACCTCACTATTTCCCAGGAAAACACTGCTGGGAATAAAACACCTTCACCAGCCTCACCTTTTCTCCCTCATAGAGTGTTTTAAGCTCCAGGAGAAATAACACAGAGGTGGTGGAGCCTTCATTCGCAAACATTTACGTGCATTTGGCTGCAAGGGTTCACCCAGGATCAAGATTTATCCCTCTGGCCCTTGCAGGAGAGCAGAGGAGGGAGGAATGTGTGGGTATAGATCATGCAAATGGCTGTAATGGAGAGCTAACCTGCATTATCTGCATTCATCCTGGCAAATTCAAGTGCCAGTAAAATCCCATCAATTTACTGCCAATGGCTGGGTGGGAAAGCCCCAACAGATCAGTGTGTGGATGATAGAAATGTAAGGAAACTCAGAGATCAGGCATGAAAAGCAGGGGAATCAGAGGTGCAACAGCTCCCTTTTGGGTCACAAGTGCAAATCCAGCCAGGATTTGGGGAGGGTGGCTCAGCAGGACTTTTTATCTATCCCTACGCAAAAGAAGCCTGGGAATCTCAGCTGCTTGACTTTTGGGTCTGGATTTCTGTTTAACTGCATGAAGCATTTAAAAACCACTATCTTTTAAAGGGGGGAAATCTCTCTCAGCAGCAAAGCCTGGAGTAAAAACAAATCACAGAGTCTGCAAATGACCCTTTTCTCTCTCTCTCTCTCTTTCTCTCTCTAGTGATTCCTCTCCAGGTGAGGTCAAAGTCACCTGCTGGGAGGCAGCATGAACCCAATCACTGCTCTCCCTCAGGTCTTCAGGCTCTGAGAAGTTGGTGTCTTCTACAAACATTAGTATTTTAGGTAGGAACAGCTGGGAACATCATATTTCAGCAAAAATTGGCTTCCTCCATGGCTCCAGGAGTCACCTTGGAAGGGAACATGTTGCTGGCAGTGTTCACATCAGCTGGAGCTGAAGGGCTACAGGTGTCCAAAATGAAGTGGTTTTCAAACCAAAGGTTGCCTGTTCAAGGCCTTCAGAGTGTCCCTAAAAGTTTACAGAGAGGTTTTTTACCAAGGAAAGGGTTCGGGACAGGTGCCACATGACACTGGGTGCCGTGGCAGGGGACACAGAGTTGGCACCCCTTATCTCCTCAGCCCCTTACAATGTGCAACCACTTAAGGATGAGCCAAACTTACAGAGCTCATGCACCAGCAAAAAACCCAGCCTATTCTTTGGGATGAGTCAAAAAAACCCCCCAGGGAGGATGCCAGATACAGAAAATCACCACACAGGCTGTAGGCATCTCAGCATGTCATTTTTGCAATGATGTCTCCATTCCCAAAGGTGATTAAAAACATTTTGCAGCAAATTTTAGAGGCACTGGGACTGAGGTCCATGAAAGCACTGCTGCTTCCAGGCCAATTCTCTAACCCAAAATGTTTGACCATGGCAAGGCATTGGAATTAAATGATCTTTAAGGTCCCTTCCAACCCAAACTGTCCCGTAATTCCATGATTCTACGACATTTTCTCATTTCAAAATACTCATTTGCCATTTTAACTGGGAAAAAAGTCAATCCTGAAAATGTCCTGTCCTGTCCAAGGGCTGCTCCTGGCTGTGGAAGCACAGGCTGGAGGGCAGGGCACCACTCCCTGCTCTCATCACCACTTGGGGCTCAGTTTGCATTTTGGGCTGGTGAGTGAGAATTCCTTATCAATAAATGTGGACTGAGCTTTTTGCCTCTCTGTGCCTCAGCTTCCCAATCCACACCACAAGAATGGAGTAGATGGTGATGTTTGAAAACCTCGTGCCTCAGTTTCCCCAATCTACACTGTGGGAATAGAGTAGATGGTGACGTTTTAAAAGCCTGTGCCTCAGTTTCCCAATCCACACCACAGGAGTGAAGTAGATGGTGATGTTTTAAAAGCTTGGGCCTCAGTTTCCCAATCCACACCACAGGAATGGAGTAGATGCTTTTATGTTTTAAAACCATTCAGAGCCTGAGTGAAAAACGTGTGGGCAGCACTACGTAATTTTTTTCTTCTTCTTCTTTTTTCTTTTTTTTTTTTTTTCCTTTTGTCACAGGCTCCTCGGGAGCTCAAAGCTGAGGGATATAAAGCACTTTTCACAGGAAGACAGTCACGCAGGGAAGCACGCTCATCACTGATGCCCTGCAGAAAGGCACTGGGGCTGCCCAGACTCTCTGCACAGACGGGAAGTCTCGTTGCCTTGGGCGCCTGGAGCGCTGCTGTCCCTTCCCCGAGTCTTGCAAGCCAGAAGGAAGGAGCAAGAAAGAGCCCTCTGAAGCCTTTCAGAGAGACAGAGAGGTTCCTCAGATGCTTTTTGTTGGAGTGTCAGGCAGTTTGAGGGCTTTACTAGGGGGGAACAGTCACAGCCCAAAACACATCCCTGGGTGAGGAGGGAGATTCATGGGCAGGACATGAGATTTTGGAATCTCAGCTCTGTGGGACCCCACTTTAGAGGGGTTATAAATAACAAATATCTCCAGAGGATCCAAGTGATTCCCAGGACACCATGCCATCCTGCTCCAAAACACTTGTGGGCAGTGCCAAGCCCCAAACTTTGGCAGTGCCAACTCCAGAACTCAGCAGCCCCACCTCTGACACCCTCCCCAGGTCAGATCCCTGCGTGGAGCTCCAGCCCACAGTGCCAGCATCCTCCTCAGCTTTGCAGGAAGCTTCTCAGGGTTCCCTTCCAGGCGAGAAACTGATTCCCACACGGCGTTAACCCTCAGCACACCTCGAGCATCGTGAGACCTTGCCAGGCTCTTCACACGAAGGGAGCTTGGTTTTACCGCACTCGCTCGGCACCGAGGACATCGAGAGGCAGAGACAAAGCGATTCAGTACAAGGGAAAAGATGCAGCGCAAAAGGGGTGCCGGCATCTCTCCTCCTCCCCCTCCTCAGCCTGCGAAGGCAGAGGAATTGATAGGAAAGCGGCTCCGGCAAGCCAGAGCCCTCCAGGATGGGCTGGCGGAGACGGCTCCTGCCCTCCCGGCAGCGCAGCTCCGCCGCTCTCCTGCCTCTGCTCAGCCCTTTGCTCTGCCTCATCCCCAGCCTGCCGAGCGCCAGGCTCTCAGCGCTGCAGGGAGGGCTGCTGGCAAGTGAATCCGCGAGGAAAAGCTCCAATATTCCCTCTCCCTGCGGAGAAGTTCAGCATCTCCCTTTGGGTTTGCAGCATCCCTCCCCAGCCGGGCTGAGCGCGTTTAACGCCAGCCCTGCGAGGCAGTTCCGATCATCAAGCAAATGCTTCCCTCCAGCAGCGTGATTGATCATCAGCCCGGCTTCTAAAACACCCATCTTGGACATAAACAACGCTTAGATCATGCGGCTGTCATTTATTTCGCACGGTATCCACACCGCCGAGCGCCACACGTTTAGGATGGGACAAGAGAGAGAAAAAAAAAAGCCTTGGGCTGGTCCTTTCGGGAAAGGAGACACCCCCACGGAGGGTGGGTCTGGGCAGAGGAGGGAAGAAAAACCCAGGTTTTCGTGCCGGGGCTGGTGGGGTTGCGTGTTTAAACCTGGCTGCACACGCCAGGCAGACACACACATCTGTTGCACCGCTTGAAGCCCGGCTCTAGCGAAGGATCCCACACACACCAAACAAACAAACAAACAAACCAAACACGCACGCACTTCCCCCGGCAAAGAAACCGCAAGCAAAACGCTGCTCGCATCCCCTGCACCTCCAGCCAGAGGCTTAGGAAGGGGGAGGAAGCGCCTAATCCCACACTGGGAGGCACACGCCGTAATTAAAATCACAGAGACGGCAAAGCCCGTGCCCCCCGTGCCCCGCTGGCTCGCGGATTTCTACAAACAGGACCCGGGTGAAACAGAGGGCGGGTAAAGAAAACAAGTTGACACGCTTTCCGCCTTCCAAAATATTTGTACAGGGCTGGTGCGCGCTCCAGATAAATCCCTAGAAGGCTGCGAGCAGTTGCAGCGGCTGTAAAAATCCCCCGGCACCATCATTGTTCCCCCAGAACCACAGCATCCCCCCGGCAGCCTCGGGGGTCCCGGTCCAAACCTCCCCTCCGCCCCACTCACCCCCACGACCCTGGGCAGCGTCAGACCGCCCTCGCTTTTCCCAAAAAACCTCCGGTCCTCCCAGGCATCGCCTCCTGGCAGCGGAGGGGAGCCAGGGGCGGGCAGGTGCGTTTCCAGCGGGCTCTCGGGCACACGGCGGCAGCGCTGGGAAGCGGCGCGGGGTGTGGAAGTTTCGCGGGAGAGGTGCGGAGCCGCTCGCCTTCCACCCGCTCCTCCCCACCAGGGCGAGCCCTGCGGGTCCCTAAGCCCGCATCCAGCACCGCGAACGCCGCATCCCTTCCCCCGGCGCGGGGAGCAGATGGAGCCCCGGGAGGAGGATTTCCTCCGGGCTGGGGATGGAGCAGCCGCATGCAGCCGCCACAAACCCAAACAGCCCTGCCGGGGCTGAGCAAGCGGGTTTGTTTATCCGCCAGGAACTCAGCTGCTGCCGGAGTATTAGATTTCCACCGAAACAACGTGCGGCTCGGTGTTTAGATCACTTCTCCCGCTCTACATAATTTAAGGGCATATGTCTGATAAACGCGGAGCATCGATACGCGGGTTTCGCTCGCAGCACACACATGCACCGCGGGGAAAGGAGGGAGAGGTTTAGCAGCGCTGACTCCGCAGCCGGGATTTGGGCAGGGAAACTCTCCAGCACCTCGCAGGAAGGGAAGCGACGGGGATCTGCCCTTCCCTCTTAGGTGTTCGCCACCGTGGGGTGGCCCCTGTCCCCATCCATTGGTCACCCGGGAGGTGTTATCCTCCCCGGGAATAGGGCTCTGCCTCCAGCCCCGTCCAGCTGCAGCCTCACCGGGAGCAGGAAAAGTTTGCAAATGCCTCCAGCCCCTAGCCCGAGGAGAGCTCTGGAGCATCGAAGGGGGAAAATGCCCCCACGAGGGGAGGAAAATCCGCAGCCCGGGGATGCCGAGGGTGATGAGGGACGGGCTGCGCCGCTGGAGCCGCCACCTCCGGGGAGAAAAGTTGAGCCTTGTGCATGGGGAAAAAGCCATCGGGGACCCGGGAAAAGGGGACACCGGGCACCGCGTCCCCTCCGCGCTGGGGATGGGTAGAAGGGGCGCTCCCCGCTGCTCCCCTCTCGCCCAGCATCTTCCCAAGCCGGGCCGGGAGGGGCGGAGGGGCCGTGCCCGAAGCCCCCGGCTCAGCCCGCTGTCCGCAGGGGTCCCTGCCCTCCATCCCAGATCCCCTTCCCAGGACCCGCGGGTGGGGAGCAGCGACGGGGGCGCCTCCCAGAGCCCCCCCTCCACTGCCGCCAGGTGTGCAGGGCAGGTACGGCAGCAGCCCCGCCGGCCCTCCCGGGGCATCCTCCGGGGCATCCTCCGGGGCATCCTCCGGGGCATCCTCCGGGGCATCTTCCCGCAGCCCCGGCTGCCCGGGCGGGGCAGGGGGCTCCTTACCTGGGAATGCTCCTCGCGTGCTTTGGGTGGGTTTTGGTGTGTGTATATATATAT
>VWYP01024249.1:158032-188514 GCA_013400435.1 Pycnonotus jocosus
TAAATCAGCCAGGAGTGGGGGGAGCCGGGCAGCGGAGCTGCAGGCAGGGGGATGCAGGCAGGGGATGCGCTACGGGGCCATGCCCGGCTCCGCGCCCGGCTCCGCGGCCTCCCGCCCGCCGGGGAGGGCTCGCACTGCGGCTGTCTCGCCAGCCAGCCCTTCCTCCTCAGCCCTCCTCTCCAATGGTGGCTGCGGAGCCGGCTTGGACACCCAGGCTCTTTTGCAAACACGGACACACGCGCAGGCACACACCCCTTTCCGAAAAAAAAAAAAAAATTAAAAAATATATAGCCGGAGAGGTGTAGAAGTGCTGTGGCAGCAGCAGCCCAATGCACCGGGGAGGGATAATAAAAAATAATAAATAAAAAATGAAAGCTATAGTAAAAATCCCTTTCTATCCTTTTCCTTTCCTTTTTTTTTTTTTTTTTTAAGCTTTGCAGAGAGAGTGGCCGGTTGCTCCTCCTTTCTCCAGCCCACCCACCTCTGGGAGAGGGGAGAAGGCACGTTGTCGCCGGAGAGGGTCCCCCCAAGGCGCTTTTCGTCGTCCTAAAGTTTGCAAGGGATGGGGAAAGGGATGGGGACGGGGAGGGGAGCGGGGCCGCCTCCCGGGGCTGCCAGCGCCGCCGCCGCCGCTCTCCCACGGCTGGAACTCCGGCTGCCTGGATTCCTCCTCCTCCGGTGCCTTCCCTCGCTCCTACTCACTACTGACACCTAGGATCTCCAGCCTGATTGGGCTAATTGGGAAACGTCTCTGCCCCAAAAGGAAAAAAAAAAAAAATGGAATAAAACCTAAAACCCACTCACGGAATCAACCGCACCTCGCTGCCTGCCCCCATCTGTTCCTTAGAAAAGCCCTTCCCGGCTTTGGCTGGCATCTCCCTTCCCTTTTCCCTGCCTTCCCTTCCCTCTCCAGGCTGTGCCCCGCTGCTCTCCTCAGGCTTGGACCCAGCGAGGGGAGAGGGGAGAGGATCAGAGCGGGCGTGGGGAGGCTCAGGGGAAGATCAATCCCTCAGCTCGGGTGAGCACTAATCCTGGGGAGCGGCTGCAAGCCCGGGCTCCCTTGAATCCCCGGCAGCCGCAGGAATAAGGGTCTTTTTAAGAAGCTGTTGGTGCTCCCTGCCAGAGTTTGGCGTCCCCCAGGGAGCAGACCCCACCCCAAAAGTTCATTCCCTGCGTGAGACCCGCACTCCTCCCTGCAGGTGATGCCAGAGCCAGCCCTAGGGTGGGCAGGGGACGGTGGAGGGGCAGGGATGCTCTCGGGGTGTCGAGAGCAACAGAGCTGCTCCCCAGGGAACCCCGATTCCCCGAGGATGGGCACCTCACAAAGGTCCGAAAAGAGGAGAAGGAGCTGGGGGAGAGCTCCTCTGCTTCCAGGGGTGTTGGCCATGCTCACATCAGGGAGAGGAAACTCTGCGAGTGACCCTGCAGCTTCCCCTGCCCCTGCAGGTCCCAGAGAGGGGGTCCCAGCACCCACGGCAATCAATACCCGAGATCAGAGCCAGGAATTGCCCCTGCAGGGCTTGTGCAGCACCGAGCGCAGCAGGACTCTCCCCCTCCTCCCCAACAGCCTCCACCACTGACAGAGAACCAGCCTTAATCCGAGCTTTGTATTTTTAATTATCTTAAATTTATGCCACAAAGCACGGGGGCCGGGGGCTGTCTATTTGCATCCTCCGAGATATTTATTTAGAAACAATATCATGTTTTCCTTAAAACAAGTTTTATCTCCCCGGCGTGTGCCTGTGTGTGTTTTGCCTGAGCTCCAGTTTACATTTCCTGATGGATGGGGATTCAGAGCCCTTTTTTTTTTTTTTTTTTTTCTTTTTTTAAGGTGGTGCATAAAATGTATTTATTATTCTTTATCTCCTACCTCTCGCAAGGAGTCATTTGTTTTCATTCAGAGAAATGAATACGATGTGAAGCCTGAAGAGTAATAACACGGCGAAATGACAACGGAGGAGCGAGACGCGAATCTGAGAGATACAATGGCAGGTTAGTAACCTCTAAAGATCACTGCTGCTCTGAGTGCTACGGTGTTATTGAGTGTCCAGCCTGCCTCGCAGCTCCATTTAATAAAAAAACATATGAAAGTCTCGAGGAAGCTCGGCCTGGCATTTAAAACCTGTTCCGCTAAAC
Organism: Pycnonotus jocosus; assembly: GCA_013400435.1. Classification (NCBI taxonomy): domain Eukaryota; kingdom Metazoa; phylum Chordata; class Aves; order Passeriformes; family Pycnonotidae; genus Pycnonotus; species Pycnonotus jocosus. Next base: position 160,169 of record VWYP01024249.1, read on the forward strand.
GCGGATAATCTGGATGTGCCCAGATTACTTCCCACTCTCTGGTGGGGAGGGAGAAATTAATAGCAGTCCTTTCTGCTTCTTAAGACAATGGCACGAGTCAGTGCATCCCCAAAAAAGACAATGGCACGAGTCAGTGCATCCCCGTGCTGTTTGGGTTCATGAAGGAGTGAGTGACAAATGAGATTTTATTTATGGGCCTTTTCATGAACTGGGCAGCGGGGGCGGGAAAGGGTTAGGGCTGCAAAACCCAACTGACCTCCCCTGACCTGAGAATTTCTGCAGTAAAAGGGCCCAAGGACAAGCAGGGTTCAGGCTCACCCTGGTGTCATCCAGTGGATGTTTGTCCCCCCCAAAGTCACAGCAGAGATCACAGAGAGGTGCTGAGCACCCCCTGCTCTGCTCCAGAGGGAAAACCAAGCAGCACCAAAGCTGCCTCAGCATCATCTGGGATCAGGCAAAATCCTGTTATCTCCATCCAAAAAAAAACCTCACACACCTGATTTCCCTCCTGCTGCCCCAAAAAAATCCCACACTGCCCCTGAAATCCTGGGTGCCAACAGCCTCCCTGGATCCCTCTGTGGTTTGTCACAGATGCATCCTTTCATTCCTTGCCTTATTACACGATGGCACACAGTGACACACAGGAGTCACTTCCATCAACACCCAAGGAACAGAAAACACCTATTTTTGCCGGGACATCCACCTGTACACCTCAAGACTCCGACAACAAAGAGGACGAGCCAATTAGAAGACAGAAGAAATCAAAAAAAAAAAAAAATAACAAAAAAAAATTTAAAAAGAGAGAGAGAGGCAGAAAACCTAAGTTAGACTGCGCAGGGATTTTTCTATTATTCTTTTTTCCCCCGCCATTTTCCAAGTTTGTTAAAGCAGCGCGGTGTTTAAGTTGCCGAAAGCCGGAGCTGGCTGTCACAGCTCGGGGCTGCAGCGAGCGCAGGCAGCGCTCAAACCCAACATCGCAGCGCCACCTGCAGCGACCGCGCTTGGTGGCAGCTCCAAAACCCCTCAAACCGGGCGAATCCCTAAAAAAAACCAGCCCGGGGAGAGAGTTCTAACTCAAAATCCTGTTCCTCCTGGTCGCTTTTTCACCCCCTTCTGCCCTCCGGTCTTTCGAGTCCTTCCAGCTCGCCCCTCTCTGTTGTTACATGGAAGAAAATTGGCCTCTCCTGGGTAGCTGTCACCATCCCTGCTGCTGACAAAGGATGTCTTCATCGTGCTTGTGGAGGGTGGAAAATTTCTGTGCAAGCTGGTTTAAAGCTGGGCCAGGGCTCTGCGTTGTCACTGTGACACCCCGGGGAGGGACAGGATGAGCTCTACCCCTAAGGCCAGTCCTTGGTCCGGTTTCAGGGGTGTCACAGTCTCAGATTTTGGCGGTGCTGCCAGCTTCAGGAAGGGTTGAGCTGATAGAAAATGACATAAGAGTGTTACCCCCCAAAAAATGTAAGAGAAGGTTGCAGAGAAGAGCAGGACTGTGTCACTTGGTCGCCTTGCCTTCCCCTTATTTTGTAACATCTTTGCAACCAATTTGGGATGATGGGTGGACAGAAAGCTCTTAGGAGGGTCCCTCTCAGCCACCTTCTTTCTGTGCTTTGTCCAGCGTTTCCTTGGAGTCCTGGGTGTTTGCACTTTGGGTTCTCTGAGAAGCCCAGGGTGTCCTGGCACGGAGCAGAGGGTGCCACCTGCCCTTTCTCCTCTCTCACTGATTTGCTGCACAGCCTCTGGCAGCTCCCCTAACTCCCCTGCCAGTCTTTGCAGGGATACTTTTTGGGGCAGATTTTTGAGTAGGATATTTATTAAATAACATTTTAATCAGTCATCCAGCATCTGCTTCTTCCCAGCTCTTTAGCAGGCACTATGAACTGTCAAACAGAGGCAAGGCTTTCTTTTTGTTCTTTTTTTTTTNTTTAATTTTTTTTTTTTGACCACTTGTTTGGATGTTTTTTGAGGGAAGCAAATTCTCCTTTCGTGTTGTCCCAGGGTCAAATCCAGCAACTCATAGGAGCCACAGACCTGCAGGGTCTGGCTGTCCCCTCCCTCTCCAGAGCTCTTTCTCATCAGGGTGTGCTCCAGTCTATGCTGACATCTGGATTCAGACACCAGCTCACCAACCCCTCAAGCTGCAGGAAGATTTCCAGAGATTTCCAGCTCAAGTTTCCCCTCTTTGCAGCAATTTCATCACCTTTTCCTCCCTTCCCATTCCCTATTCTCTGTCCCCCTACTCCAACTCCAATCTCCCCAGCAAAGTGCCACTTCCAGAGAGGGCCTGCCCTTCCTAGCAGACCCCGGGATGACAGAGACGCTCATTCCCCATCCCCACCCACCCAGAGGGGATTTATGATGTGCTCAGGCCGACAGCATCATCTGCACATCTCCCCACCCCACTCGCCCTCTCCCCATCTCCATCCTCCCGCTGCCAACCCTCCCTCCCTGCCCTCTCCCTGCAAACTCCCCCAGGGACAATTCTTCTCCTTCCCCTTTCCAATATTTGCGGACCATTATCGCCTCTGGTCACACCCAGGCTGTTCGTGTGTCCAAACAAACCAGCGGGAGGAGGGACAGGGGAGAGGGGCAGGTGGATGGAGGCAGGGTGAGATGGGAGCCAGGGGAGCCGTCAGGCCAGGATGATAAGGGGAGGACAAAACCCAGGCTGGGGATGGCCAATTAAAGGAGGGGACCCCCGAGAGGGACCACTCTGAACCGCGGGAGACGAGTGAAAGGGAATAATATTGGGAGCAGGCAGGTGGAGTGATAAGATACATCCGCAGAAAAGTCAGACAAATTCATTGTCGTTTCATTTTGGAGGACAACACCAGGAGGAAGAGCAATCAATCCCTGCTCAGGAGGGCTGGAGAGCTTTGGGGGCAAGATAAGGAGTGGGGATGGAGGGATGAGATGGAGAAATTGGTAAAGAGTCAGAGGAAAATAGTCTGGGGACATGCAGGAGGAGCTGGAGACTGTCTGGAAGGAGAGAGGGGAAAGGCTGGATGACAACTCTGAGGCTGCTGGATTCAGCTGAGGAGGAGCAGCCCTTAAACCAGAAGAAATCCAAAGAGAAATCAGAAAGCCTGAATCTGCCTTATCCACAGATCAAGGCTTTGATTTGGGATTTCAGAATTTGAGTCAGACTTGCTGCTGATGCAGCTCCTGGGTGATGCTCCAGTGGCTGCCAGGAGAGAGATGAGGAGCCAGGGTAGAGCTGCAGGGATTTGCACGGAATTCCCCAGCCTTTGCAGTTGGAAACACTCTAGGGAGGTCATTTGGGAAGTTTGCCTCTCTCAGATAGTGGGGAAGGGACACATAAAATGCACTTTGCAGCCCGTCAAATCTCACAGGGAATTGTGGACATCGCTAATCCTGAACAGGGGGATTTATGAAGCCTCTTTCCTGCTTTGGCATTCCTCTCACTCAGGAAACATCCACCCAGCCACCTACACTTCCAAAAACTTTCAGGAACAAAGTCTCCCTCCTGCCTGTCAAATTTGACTCAAACTGCTCAGATTTAGCAATGGGCCCTATGGACAGCAGAGGGTGAAAGGTTTGTTTTGTTAGAACCCCAAGGAAAACCAGAAAAACACACAAACCAAGCCAAACCTTTGTGACTTTTTTTTTTTTTTTTTCTTGCTGCAATTCATGCTTTTCAAGCCAGTTGGAGGCAGGGAGGAGGGGGAAGGTTGGCCCATCATTTTTAGCACGTGGAGTTGGCAGCACCCAGATTTACCCACTTAGGGAACGTGGGAGACAAGAGAGAGAGAGAGAAGGAAAAGCTCATCTCGGGATGCTGCGGGAACCCCGGTGAAGAATAGCTGTTCTTACGTGTCAGTTCCATCACCATGGCATCAGAGAGGGAGAACAGAGGCAGAAATGACAGAAAACAAGGAGGAGTGGGGCAGGGAGACTGAGGAGACAAGCAGGAGGGGGAAGAGAAAGATATTGCCCTGTCATTTGTCATTTGTTAAATAGTTGGTGTGCAGTGCCCTGGGTTTACAGACTCAGAGATGCTGCTGGGCACTTTAGAAAGGGTCTCTTAGCATGTTCCCAAATTCACAAGAACAGGTTGCTTTCTGGAATGCTGGAGTGGGGCTGGTGCAGCAAGCCCTTCCTAAAAATTTTAATTAAAATAATAAATATATTCATATATAAGTGAATATTCACAAGGAGACATCTGCCTTCTCCCCTTTGTTCACTGGTAGGAGCTGTACAAAACACGTGGAATTCGTTCTCCAGCTATCCTGGGTGGATTCACCTGTGGTGAAAATGAGCTGTGCCAAAAAACAGCTTTGGAGACCTGTGACCTCTTTTGCAGTGCTACAAACTGATGGTGCAGCACCTCAAGTGTACAAATCCCAATTTTTGTTCTTTCTTTCTTCTAAATGCATTTTCTTTTTACCTCCTTCCACCTCTGTGTATACGAATTTCCAAGCAGATTGGGATAATGGTCTGAAATTCAGCCTTTGGCCACAGCTACTGAGAGAACATCCTTTAACATGTCTTATTCTTATGGATGTTCCCATCACCAGTGTTTATTCTGTCTCTGGGCCATGCTGAGATCTCCCCCTCTCTGCTTTCCTCATTTCCCCACCTCATGGAAAGCTCTCCTGAATTCAGGAGCAGCAAAAAGGGCACGATGGATTTTTGTCTCACCCCGGATCGTTCTGGTTATTTCCCACCACTCACCCAAACCATCACCTGCTCCTTTTGGCAATCTCTTCATCCCAAATCCCTCCCATGTTCTGCAACACCTGCATCTCTCCCCTTCCTCTTTCCAAACTCTCCAGGAGCAGGGAGATCCTGGAGCTCCTCAGCTCTTGGGTCAAAGCTTTTGAATAAAACAACCCAACACCATCTCCTCAAACCTGGGTCACTTTGTGCAGCTCCTGACACCAATATTCTCATTAAAATCTTTGAATTAAGTTGCTCCACTCATCTCTTCGAAGCCATTTGACTTCCCACCCAAGCAGCCAGGCAGAAACCTCCTCCCCTTTCCCTCCCAGCACCTCCTGTACAAATCCTCTCGGAAGGAATCAGAGCTGCTGGAGGTGTGAGCTGGCCACGCATGTTGTAGCCCTTTATTATCTGGGGACCCCCACTCAAATGTACAGGGAGATAATGTTAATGGAATGATGCATTTGCTGGGATCTGGAGCTGTCTCAGAAAGATAAATGCCGAGGCGAAGCAGAAGCGTTTAATCAAAAAATAAACCACCTCAATATGTTGTGTATTATTTTTTTTTTCTCTCCTAAAGAAGCAAAGCTTGGTCCTGTCACAGCATGTTATTTTGCCAGCATTATCTCTGTTATTTCTAAATAATTCCATTTAGTGCTGGTGACGGGTAGGAGGGCTGAGATACAAAATCAAATTAATTAGAGTGACCCAACAAACTCGTGTTTGCATTGCGAGATGCAACATGGCAGCAAATCTTGCTGAGAACAAATTGCATTCAAATTAATTTAAGAAAAAAAAATATAATTTGGGGCAGATCAGGTTTATTTAGGATCAATTTTAATAAGCTAAAATAAAGTCAAGGCAGTGGGTGATACCATCAGCCAGTCAAAAGCCAAGTTTGATAGAGGTTTATACAGCTGAATGACAGTTACCTTCCAAGTCATTATTAGAAAAACTGGAAGGTTTTTTTGACTGGCTTGGACAATTAAAAGAGCACCTCAATTACAGCTGCTGGAGATATTAGTAATGAATAAATTATCCACCAGGTTTGACCCTCCCTTCCTGCACATCATTTCCAAATAATTCATTTCCTTGCCACGTTTCGAGACGTTGCATTAAATTCTGCAGCAGAGGAGGGGCAGAAGTGGGGAGCCTGGTGATAGACCAGGCATGAGAGTTTGGGGTTCCAAAACAGAAGTAGAATTTGCCAATATTTTCCTGTGATGTCCCTGAGTGTTTCTGCACAGGTCTTTTCTAATTTTAATGATCCCATGATTTTATGTTCGTAGCAGGAGCAGATCCTGGTCAGTCCTCGTGCCCAGAGTGGAGGTTGATGTTTGTCCATCTCCTTCTGCATCCCAGAACATCAGGAAAGGACTCATGGCAGGCTGAATCATCAGGAGAGCCTAAAGAGCATGGGATGGGCCTCAGCTGAATGAGGTCAAGCCATGGGAAGCATCAGGTGTGTTCATTGGGATGGATTTATCCAGGATATTCCTCATCCATGCTCTGCTCCAGCCCAGGGCCAGCTGCACTCTCTGAGACTGGAACACTGCTACAGGAGCATCACAGCAGAGGGAATTTGATCAGGATCTTCTCCAGAGCATCAGGTCTGGAGCACAGCAGAGGGAATTTGATAAGGATCTGCTCCAGGGCAGCAGATCTGGAGCACAGCAGAGGGAATTTGATGAGGATCTTCTCCAGGGCAGCAGATCTGGAACACATTGATGGAATTTGATGAGGATCTTCTCCAGGGCAGCAGATCTGGAGCACATTGATGGAATTTGATGAGGATCTTCTCCAGGGCAGCACACCAATGGAATTTGATGAGGCTCTTCTCCAGGGCAGCAGGTCTGGAGCACAGCAGAGGGAATTTGATGAGGATCTTCTCCAGGACAGCAGATCTGGAGCACACAGGGTTGCAGGGAGAATCCCCAGCCCTGCACACCACAGCCCTGCTTTCATCCTGCACAGGAGCTGCTGAAACGAGCAGGACAAAGCCACAGGTGAAAAACAGAGAGTGACAGAACAGTCTGGGTTGGAAGGGACCTTAAAATCTCATTTCACTCCCCCCACCTTCCACCACACCAGGAGATTTTAAACTTACACTCTGCCCCATGCCACACTCCCTGCACCAGAAATGCCATTTCCAGGACTCAAGCCCTCCTGCTCACATCTTGTCCCACCAGCAGATTTTTATTACCCTGATTTAAACATTTCTTTCACTCCTTCCCCATTATCCTTTACCTGGCAGACACCAACAGCTGATGGCCAATATTTGGGGGTTCCTGTCTTTCACCACTGCAAAATGAGCATGAGACTGCAATCAGTACCTGCCAGGCCAGGAGACATTACAGAAATTTAAAGGCCTTTCAGTGATTCATGGCTCTTTAATCAAGGCCTTTTAATATTTAATTGCAAAGCCACAGGAGTTGTCTTTATTTCTGAAAAATCTGTTTTGGGGGGGAATCAGACAACGCGAAACTCGACGTGTTCTGCACGTCCTGGGACCACAGCTCTCAGTGGAGCAGAGGAGAGAGGATGTACAGCTCTTTCCTCGTGGCTTTGAGAGGCTGCAGTAATTTAAGGTGATAAATTAAGCTCCATTATTTTCAAGGAGTCTGAGAACCCATGAAAAGCTCATCAGAGGATCATGTTAACGATGTCATGGGCAGCATGGGGCAGAGGAAATGTCCCAGGCTGCAGAGACAGGGGGGAAATGCAGGAGGTGGTGACCAAGATCGAATCCATCCTACTCCTCATCCCTCCTGTGGCCCCGTGGGATGGTCTGGGAGAGCATTCTCCAAATTCCTGCTGCAGCAGAGAAAGGAGAGTGTTGGGATTTGGGGATTTGAGGGTTTGGGACACCTCCACCACCCCTGGCACCCAGCTGGAGCATCACCCCACTGCAGACACCCCTCAGCTCACACTCAGGGGCTGCCATGCCTTGGATAAATAAATGCCTGAACATTCCCTAAAAGGCTAAAAAAATTTTTTTTTAATTTTTTTTTTTCTGCTGAGCATCAAGGGAGGTTTGGAGGTATCTTAAATGTAAATGCCTCCAGTTAAATGAGATGAATCCTACCCTGTGACTGCAGCAGCAGAAGAAAAACGACCCCGTGGGCTCCTTGCTGGGACAGCGTGTCCAGAGCTCCTGTTCAGTGAACATTTTGTGATGTCTAAAGAGCAAAAAAGCAGAGAAGGAAAGAGGGAGGGTCTCTCCTCACACACTGGGAAGGGGGTCCATGAGCTCAGTTTCCCCACCAGCTGAAAAAGTGCTTCTACCCCTGCCAAAACAGCCTGGGGGAAAAAAAAAAAAAAACCACATTATTTTTCCTGACAATTTTATTTTATGCCTGAAATAAAAGCAATTGCCAGTTGAATCTCATTTGTATTCTCTGTGGTGGAAGCGGATCTGGGCACCAGGAGGACTCAGCTTCACCCTGGCAGGCTGGTGACCTTCAGATGGGAGCGTGTCCCTCCTTCCACCGCTCCTCTTCTTGAATTTGGACTCAATTTTGGAGCTGCTTTCACCCGGGGCTGCCTCTCATTATGTATGTGGGTGCTGCCTGCCACAGCAGAGATGTGATCTTGCCTGTGGCCTCTGCAGCTCCTCTAGTACAAATAATAATTTCCATCCCATCTATTCTTTTGTTTGCTACTGATCTATATTAAACAGTTGGTGATGACTACATTTATGGGTGATTATTGCACTTATGCTGTGTTAAATCTAAATGTTTGTTTATCTTTATGTGGTTCTCTGTGTAGACGCTCGCACGGCTTTTAACTTTATGTGTTGCAGAGTTCCTTAATTATAAAATCAATAAATTTTTTAAACTTATGACTCTTGCACAGAGAGAAACCCACACACTGTCCACAGCTGGGTGTGACAATGATTCTTGCCTTGAGCTTGTGGCAGAGCACAAACCTCAGCTATAGGAATTGACGGATTTTTTTTCGTTTGTTTGGCTTTTTTTTTTTTTATTCCTGTCCTCGTAGCAATTAGTTCAAACCTCAGCTACTGGAATTCACTTTTTTTTTTTAGTTTGTTTGGAGGTTTTTTTCCTGTTCTCGTAGCAATTAGTTCTCTGTTAGTTTGGCTCATCCTCCAGCTCTCACCAAAGCCTTCCCTCCTGCAAGAAGCTGCTCTCCTCAGCTCTCAGCTCCTGCGAGGTTTTTGACTTTGGTGAAAGATGGGACCACCAAAGGTCACAGCCCAGTGGTGGCTCTTGAGTCAAGGCTTGGAGAGCAGCGTTCAGCCCCCAACTCTGCCACAGGCATTTCCTTGAGTCACATCTACACCATGGAGAAATCCTGAATGGAATCAGAGCTGTGCTGGCTCCTCCACAGCCTCAGTGGTTGATTCCAGCCCTGAGCAGCTCCAGGCTCTTCCAAGATCCCATCCAGCCCTGCCCTGTGGGAAGCCATTCCCCATGTCCTGTCCCTCCAGGCCTTGTCCCCAGTCCTTCTGCAGCTCTCCTGGAGCCCCTTTAGGCCCTGGAATGTTCTGGAAGCTCTCCCTGGATCCTTCCCTTCTCCAGGTGAGCACCCCCACCTCTCCCAGAGCAGAGCAGCTCCAGCCCTGGAGCAGCTCCATGGATTCCTCTGGACTTGCTCCAGCACCTCCAGGTCCTGCTGCTGTTGGACTGGAGGCAGCTCTGCAGGTGAGGTCTCACCTGAGAGGGGCAGAATCCTCCCCTCCCTCCCCTGCAGCCCAAACTGGGGGATCAGCCCAGGGCTGGGGGGTTCTGTGCTGCTGGACCCCGTGCCCAGGCCATGCCGAGCTGTCTGAAGGAATTAGGCTGAGCTGGGCACCAAAACCACCCCTCCACCATTTGGGGGACGATGCCCAACACCCAAAGAACCTTTCTGTTGATCTGAGCTCTGCTCTTATTCCTTTTCCACCCCATCCACACCTCATTTTCCCCTATGGGGTTCTACCAACACGTTGAAATCCACATTTCTCCCACTGCCAAGAGTCCTGACGCCCCTCCAGCCAATTAAAAAAAAAAAGCTGACAAATCCATCAGTGCCCAGTGCCCAGCACTGCAGAGGAGCCTCCCACAGAAGCAGGAGCTGTAGCCACTCATGTAAACACGAGCTAATCAGCAGCCAGCATTACAGAAGTGTAGTCAGGTGCTGACCCCAATTTCTTTGATTTCAGGCTGTGTTTCTCAAGCAGCAGCTCAGACCGGCTCTTTCTTTGCCACTTACATCTAATTAGGATCCGTGCTCACAACGAGCAGGAGAAGCTCTAATTAAAGCAAACCAGGGAGCTGTGTGTGATGGGGGGGGATGATTTCACTCAGGTGGGAATTTTTGGCACAGCTGGAGGTCAGAGGTTCGGTGGGAAGCGACCACCAGGACCCTCAGTGTGGACAAAGAGCTGTGTTAAATGTCTCTAAAAATGTGATATTTACCCCACTATGGATGTATCCTATGCCATTACAGGTGAATTTGGCAAAATATAGTTAATAAATAAAATTATGTTGTTTGGGCATGTGCACATCTGAGATCAACCTGGACCATCAGTTTAATTTTGATGATCCCATCTTGTCACACTTCATTCCCTCACACATCTTCGCTCACATCAACTCTGCCCACAGAAATATCACCAGGTTTGCCTGGAATGAGGCAAGGTGATCCAGAGAATTGGTAAAAGAGGAAAAAAGAATAACCAAACTTAGCTAAAATTTCTTAGGATCAGTACAGCAGCCTCACTCTACCCAACACCAACTCAGAATTACCCTTTTCATGCCAAACCAGGAAAAGTGAGTTTGACACTTGGACGAGATGCAAAAACAGAGAGAAAGAACCCCAAAAATTGCAGTTCTGAGGGCAAGGTAGGAGCAGAAGTGATGTTGGAAAGCAGCCTGTGGATGGAGGTGAGTCCCTGGCTGGAGGAGGAGGCACAAGTCAGATGTTACCAGGTGCCTTTGGTCCCACGTGGTCAGAAATGCAAATATCACAACTCACTGCAAAACCTCATTTTTGTTACAGCATTAAAACACATCGGTGGCAGAGGCATCCCAGGGACTGTGTAATTTGAAAAAGACACATTCCAGCAATTACCTTGTTCTTTTTTTTTTTTTTCTTTCCCCTCCTTTGAAATAAAAGCTGATCTTAATGGTTTCAATTATTTTTCATCCAGTTGCTGCCCTAGGACGATGCGGAGCTTTAAATAGGCAGGAAATAATTTCCAAGGGGACATTAAATGTATGTTTATGGAGTAAAATATGTATAAATGCAGACCACAAGAAATGGACTGCAAAGCATTTTATGGAGCTAATTCCATCAGGGGAGGCAAGGAGCCCACAAGTTCACTTGCACAGTTTATAAGGTCAGTGCAATCCCTCACTGGGAATTATTTCCTTCTAAATAACTCTTGCCTGACTATTTTTCCGAAACAAATCCTGCATCCTCCAGGTGGAAACTGATCCTGGGCTAAAAGCTTCCCTGGATGTGGCTGCTTTCCCTCATCCAGAGACAAAACGTGGCCTCCTGAACATGAAACCAGAATCCAGGAGCTCCAAAATTCTCAGTGCTGGAAGCTCCAAGTCTGCTGGGTGATTTTGGGAAAGACATTTCCAGCTTCAGGCTGCCTCCTTCTGCAATAGCTGGGAGGAAATGTTTCACATAACTCAGCCCACACTGTTGTAAGAAGTGAATCCAGGAAGACATTTGGGGGTTTGAGAGTTTTCCAAAGGCAAGGCAAGATTTTTTTAATTTTTTTTTTTAATCTGGAAGGCATCTCCTGGGACACGAACACGACTTCTGAGCTGGCTCCTGAACCGATTATGCTTCCTGAGCTTTCAGATGACTTCCCTGTGGATTTTGAGGCTGCAGGCTCCTGGCCAAAAGGAGCTGGGCTACCTGACAACCTGCCTGAGCACCTGGTGCCCCAGAGCAACCCCATCCCACCAGTTCAGCCAGCCTGGGGAAACCGGGACACATCTGCTGTGGAACTGGGACACATCTGCTGGTGGAACTGGGATGAATCTGCTGGTGGAATTGGGATAAATCTGCTGATGGAATTGGGATAAATTTGCTGGTGGGATCAAGATAAATCTGCTGGTTGAATTGGGATGAATCTGCTGGTGGAACTGGGATGAATCTGCTGGTTGAATTGGGATGAATCTGCTGGTGGAACTGGGATGAATCTGCTGGTTGAATTGGNGGTGGAATCAGGATAAATCTGCTGGTGGAATCAGAATAAATCTGCTGATGGAATTGGGATTAATCTGCTGGTGGAATCGGGATAAATTTGCTGGTGGGATCAAGATAAATCTGCTGGTTGAATTGGGATGAATCTGCTGGTGGAACTGGGATGAATCTGCTGATGGAATTGGATGAATCTGCTGGTGGGATCAGGATAAATCTGCTGATGGAATCGGGGTGAATCTGCTGATGGAATTGGGATGAATCTGCTGGTGGAATCAGGATAAATCTGCTGATGGAATTGGAATGAATCTGCTGGTGGAATCAAGATAAATCTGCTGATGGAATTGGAATGTTTCTGCACAGGCTGCAGGGCTGGAACCACTTCTCAGCAAAACCCCTGATCTCTTTGTGGACATGAGGAGAGCCCCATGCCAGGAGAGCTGCTGCTGCCAGCTTGGCCAAATTCACAGATTCTTGTGATAAAATTTCTGCCCCGTGAAGATCTCCTGAACAGAGTGATTTAGAGGAACAGGGAATCCTGCTCCAGTAAAGCCAAATCTTCCCTAGAACTGAAATCCACAGTGATTTCAAACAACAGGAAGTTATTTTGGATTCTCACCCCACTAAAATCCATAATTCCCTTTATAACCCCGGTGAGGATGTGCACTGTGCTTAGCCAGGACACAGAAATGTTGATGGGCCACTTAACAGAGGTTCTCTGTGCTCATTCAGTTGTCCCCAAATTCCATAAGTCATTATCCTCATAAGAATTCCAGGGGGATAAATCATCCACACTCCCTGAGCAATCATTCCAGATCTTCCAATTCCAATGGAATTCCATTCCAGTGGAAGAGGCACAGCAAAGAGAGATGGTCTTGTGGTTAAAACACAGGTTTATATCCACAGGAAGAGCAATTCCTGCCACATCTTCCACTGCTGCCTCACTGCAGATCAGATTTTACAGGGTTTGGGCACTTGGATTGGGAATTGCTGGAGAGCAGGAGGCCAATCTGCACTTCCCAGAAGGATGGAATGGCAATTCCACTTGGCACAAGTAAAATCTACTGCAGTGCAATGAACAGGAACAATTATTATCTTTGTTCAGCCTTTCCGGGGTTGGTGAAAGCAGTAAAGCTCTGAAATTGGAGGTTTACACACAAAAAGCACAGGGAACCGATTTAGCCAGGATGCTGCACAGATTCTGGAGCACACAATGGAAGTGAAGCTGGAGCCCCTTGAGTCTGCCTGGGACTTGGTGAACAAAAGAAAACAGCAAATTAAAAAAAAAAATTAAAAGAAAAGAAAAAAAAAAAAAACAACCAAAAAAAAAACCAACCCAGAGCCATTTGGGCCTGGAAATGGTCTTTTCCTTTATTTTAGCCCGGTGAGAACCAGAGTTCCTGCCTTGTGCTACACCTGTAAATGAAACAATCCTCTTTCAGGGCAGATGCACTGAGAGAAGACAAAGTGTGGGATGCAGTGTCCCCAGGGGAGGGAGGTTTGGAAGGTGAGGAGGGGCTGGGGTGGTCCCACAAGGCTTTGAGGTCATTGCATCCCCCTGTGTCCACCTGTGGGTTCAGCCTTGTGTGAGTTGATACAGAAGGAAAGGTTTGGAATCACATTCCAGAACTTCTTTGGATGCCTATAGCAACATTTAGAGACCCCTCCTCTCCATCACCTGAGGTGTTTGAATCCCTGCAGCTCTGTTTTCCTGCCCTTTCTGTCCTGCAGGAACAAAAACAAAAACAAAAACAAACCCAAAACCCCAACAAAAAAAAAAANAACACCAAAACCCCAAAAAAAAAAAAAAAAAAAAAAAAAAAAAAAACCCCACCCAAAACCAAAAAAACCACAACCCACCCCAAAACTGGAACAGGATGAAAAAAAGTCCTCAGGCTTGGAAAAGGAAAGGATGATTCCTGGCCAGGTTCCATCCATCCAGCTTTCTGTGACATCAGCTGGGATGTGTAAATCTGCATGAGTTGTCTGGATGCCTTTTATAGTGGATGGAGAGAAAGAGGAACTTCCTCAGTGCACCTCAGCCCAGCTGGGAGAGATGAATTGTGCTCTGGAAGGAACCATCCCCCTTTCCCTGACCATAAAGCAGCTCAGACAAAACCACCCAGCCCTCAGCAAGCTGCAAAAAGTCCCAAATTTTCCCCCAAACAACCAGCAGCTCCCCAAAACCGAAATTAGGGTGGAGCGGAGTGGGAGCGACATGCTTCCCACAGACCTCAAACCAGCAAAGCCTGTGACCACAGTGAACTTATCCAACAGCTTGGATTTGCTGGAGCAGGATTTAGGATCAGAATTTGGGGTTGTGTTGTGCCAGAGGGGCTGTGCTGGCCCAGGTCATGGTTTTGCAGCAGTGGAGAGAGTTGGAAGGTGTTAAAGAGAATTCAAACCCTCACAGAGTGGTGTGGGCTGTGCCATAGCAGGAACAACATCCCTGAGACACAAGGACAGACCACTGGATGGCAAAAGGATGGGAATATTGCTGCAGATTTTCCTGACAAAAGAGGCTCCACCTTTCCCTCCTTTCCTGAAGATGGGGGAAAATCCTGAAAATATCTCCTCTGCTCCATCAGAGGCTCCATCAGCACAAACACACACACCCACCACCCTAAATACACAGCCCTTCCCCAGGTTTGCTTTTCAGATTTGCCTGTTGACATTTCCCCTCCCTCCTTGCCTCCATCTCCTGATCCTCACTTCCCCCAGTCCACGGAGCCACCAGCGCCACTCCATCCTTTCTACCCTTCACCACCACTGGGAGACACCGGGCTGCTTTGAAAAACGATAATAAAGCCAAATTAGGAAAAGGGAAGGAGAGAAAAATAAAAATAAAAAAATTAAAAAGAGGGGAAAATGAGCAAAGGAAAAAAAGAGAGAAGGAAAAAAAGAAGAATGCGTGTCAGCTCCGAGCCGCCGCCGTGCTGGCGCACGCGGGTTGCCTTTTGCTCGGCGCACATCAATGCCTCTTATCCTCCGAAGTTATTTCCCCTGGAGTGAACCTATCAAAGATTTCCAGCCTCTCTGGAGAGAGCAGTTCCAGATAACACTGGATTCCCTCGTCAATTTTTGCCTCCCGGGCTCTGGCAGCTTTTTCTACCTGACGCTGTGATGTCGACACGCGCGGGCTGGAGGCGTGTGTGCGCTCTGTGTGTTGTGTGTGCATCTCTGGAGCTCTTTCCCCCTCTCTTTCTGAGCAGTGCAGATGCTTTTAGACTGCAGAGAGGAAAGGAAAACCCACTCACATTTGGCATCTGCATACACCCTACTCATCTGTAATTCCTGTAGTGTCTTGCCCTCCTTGTAATTATGGTGATTAATATAATTACACTAATAATAATGATTATTGTTATTTAGGGTCTGCCAGATCTTTCCTAATACAGCTCCTTCCCTGGAAATCCTGGGCCTATATTTGTCAAAGAAGTCACTGCAAGATTTCCAGATAAATGCTCCTCACAGAAATCCCGCTGCTGCCACAGCTGGGAATTCTGAAATATCCATCCCCTCTCCTCTCCTCTCCTGGCTGTGATAGCAGTGCTACTCCAGCAGCTTCCCAGCATCTCTGTGATGGTTCAAAGAGGTCTTTTGGCCACCTGTGGTTTATTTTTAGTTGGAGGAGGGAGGTTGGTACCCCAGGATGGCTTTGGAGTGTCACTCATCCTTCCTCCTCTCTCTGAGGCCACATTCTCCCAGGTACAGGGTGGAATTCCCTGGGGGGTGATTGTTTATTGTTTATTGCTATTGCTTATTGTTTATTGTTTATTGTTTATTTGTCACTGTCCGTGATCTTCCAGCCTTCTGGAGATCAGGCTGTGCCCTGGAAGCAATGCTTCCCCCAAGGGCAATGTGAGACCTCCCAGGAAGTCTCAGTGACATGGGAATGTGGGAAGAGGATCCTTGATGGCCTTGATTGAAATTTAGTCCCTGTTGCCAACATGAAATCATTGAATCATTGAATCACAGAATGGTTTGGGTTGGAAGGGACCTTAAAGCTCATCCAGTTCCAACCCACTGCCATGGGCAGGGACACGTCCCAGTGTCCCNGACGTGGGAATGTGGGAAGAGGATCCTTGATGGCCTTGATTGAAATTTAGTCCCTTTCAACATGAAATCATTGAATCATTGAATCACAGAATGGTTTGGGTTGGAAGGGACCTTAAAGCTCATCCAGTTCCAACCCCCTGCCATGGGCAGGGACACGTCCCACTGTCCCAGGATGCTACTGGGGAAATGATAGACCTGAAACCAAGAGCTCTGTTGGAAACTCAGGGCATAATGCAGCCCCTCAAGAGCAAACTCAGCCCCAGAGAGGACTCTTTTAATCACCAGCTTTGCTCCAGGACCCACCTGTGTTGCTCCAGCCCCATAAATACATTTTGGACTCCTGGGCTTCTGCCTGGTTCCTGCTGCTCCCCTCCTGGGAGTTCCAACGTTTGTGAATTCCAGGAAGATCCAATAACATTTTAAAGGCAGGATGTGAAATTGGATTACA
The DNA here is from genome assembly GCA_013400435.1 of Pycnonotus jocosus. Lineage (NCBI taxonomy): Eukaryota > Metazoa > Chordata > Aves > Passeriformes > Pycnonotidae > Pycnonotus > Pycnonotus jocosus. Next base: position 176,514 of record VWYP01024249.1, read on the forward strand.
TGGGACTCAGCCTCTGAGCAGAGAGAGGTAGCTGTCCTGAAAGGCCAGCAGCAATCTCTCCTTTTTCCTTGCCTGGGACCTTCACTGAACCTTGAACGGTGAAGCACATGGTTATTCCATTTCACCTTGCAGCATTCCTGCTGTAATTGATTATATTTGTCAGCCTGCTTTTCTCCTCTTTTTGAATGCCATGAATGGGAGGATGCAGCACTGTCAGAGGAAAGCAGAGTCACTGCCCTGCAACAATTGTTCCCTGCTATTCCCCTTTCCGTGCTCACAATGGGAGAGATGCCTCCAAATAGGACAGAAAAATATCACTCTGTGAGCCTGAAGTAGGTGTGCAGCATCTAATCCAGCCATCCATCATCTCTCTGCTCTAATCTGCCTAAAGTCAATGGGAGGGAGAGGGGAGAAGCAGGCAACAATAACAGTATCATGGTAACGGGGACAGCAGTGCCGGAGGGAATCGTCGGCTCCGGGAGCTCGGGGAGGGCTCTGTGCCCTGGGGAAGCATTAATCAGGCACAAAAGGGCACGTGCCACACGAGAATAGCTCTGCTATTATTATTATTATTATTTACTCCGTGTGATGCTTTAGCTCTTCAGGCAGGGCACAGCCTCGGCGTGCTCCTCCCGAGCCCCAAGTAGCCGTGCGTGGAAAAGAGGGAATTCTGAAACCCCGTTTCCAGCTCTGCTCAGGGATGGGCTTTGGGGTCAGGGAGCTTCTAGGGCAGGCTGGAGGTCACTGTGCCCCTGGGCATGGTGTGGAGCCAAGGGGTCAGCTCCATGTGGAGCATCCTTCCCTCCAGAGCCCCAGGGTCATTCCAACGGGAATAACAGCATCCCTTATCTTGGAATGCTCAGCGTGATGGAATGAAGGGAAATGTGGGTGAGGTTAAAAGTTAAAATTACCTCTGACAGTTTCAGCTTTGCAAAACCTGCAGTTCCCACCCCAAATCTCATCTCACAGAATCATAGAATGGATTGGAAAGGACATCAAAGGTCACCCAGTTCCAGCTGCCCTGCCATGGGAAGGGTCAACTTCCACAAGGCCAGGTTTCAAAGGGAAGCTGGAATTAATCCTGCTCTGCTCTGAAACCCATTCCTGGTGTCATCACAAGCTGCAGTCACTCCTGCTGTCTCCACCTATCCCGGGATGTGCCTGGTGATGTCAGAGGGAAGAGAGCTGGCACCAGAGCTGCAGCTCAGACTTTCTGCAAAAGGCACCACCTGATGTGAACTCAAACATGGAAACCGTCTGGGGCTTTGCTCCAGGCCTGAAAGGCACCATTCAGAGGGTTGATGACCTCCTCTGGTCCTCTCTAATGTTTGGGTACCCAGGAAGAACCAAAGGGAATCTGCAGTAGGAATTTACACGGTGCAGAGGAATTCCCCAAGGAACAGGATCTTTAGAGACACTTCCAATAAAAACCCAAACAAGTGAACAAACCAAACCAAGCCCCAAATAACAAACCAGGAGCACTTTGGGGTTACATCCTTCTCTTTCTGCCCATCTCAGCCTCACGGTCCAGGCTGCCCTCTTGCAAAAAGTGGCAAATACAAGAGGTGAGGAGAGATACCAGAGCCAACACTCATCCCTCAGGGCCACGTTGCATGGCTGCTTCTCTGAGGCTTTGCAGGAGCTGCAGGGTGACAGCAAAATGCAGCAAAATGCAGCTCCAGAGCTGCCAGAGCCATGATGATGGGGTGACAATGAGGGACACAGGAGGAGCTGTTGATGCAGGGGAGATGCTGGAGCAGCCTTAATCCATTTGGCAAACTGGTGCCTGACACTGCCTAAAGCTGTGCCTTGAGAAATCCAGAGAGTGTCTGGGTGAAGTTTGGCAGGGTGTGGTTTGTGTTTGTTAATGTCTGTGACAGCAGAAAGGAGGAAACCCTGGTGTATTCACAAATATATTCACAAAGAAATCCTGCTGTGTTCCTGCCTGGGCCTACTGGGGAATTTCCAGGATGCCTGGAGAGGTTACCTAGAACAGAGGCCAGACAGAGTTAGGGAATAAAGCAGGAATTTATTAAAGGCCTTCAACAGATACACCCTGGGCAGTGCAAGAGCCTGGCAGAGGCTGCACCCAAGACGATCACCAGTTTTTCGGGTGGATGTAAGTTTGATCTATTTGTATATCAGGGGTTAATTGTCCAATTACAGCTTCAGGTAATGAAGTCACATTTGAATTCACTTTTGTTCACACTTTCCAGGCCTGAGGCTGTGAGGTGTCCTTGGCTCTCAGGCCTGGAAGGATTGCTCTGTCTGAGCAAACTGTGAAGAGAGCTCACAAACACTCTGCATGGAGCTCAGAGTTACACACTAATGCAGGGCAGGATCTGAAAAATGTAAAAGCTAAAAAATTAAGGCATCATCCCAGGCTGGATCTGGCTGGCAGAGGTGCCTCCCCCCTGCTCCCCCTGCTCTGCTGTCACAGCAGCTCTTTCCAGTCACACATTTGGTGGATGGTCACACTCAGTGGTGCATGGACGGGCCTGAGCCCAAATCCATCTTCTGTGCTTTGGTGCCCAGCCCTGCCTCTGCTGTTAAACCTCAATAAGAGGCAAGCTGAGAGGCTGCAAGCACTGCCAGGCCACTGCAGCTTTATTCAGATGCAGAGCAGGTGCTTTTTGGGATGTGGTTCTGCAGCTTTCCCTCATCTGTGTGTTCCCAGAGTCAGCCTTCAAGGTTAACCCATCCCTGCAGGATCAGGAGTGGGAACACCAATCCTTTCCCTCTCTGCCAGGCAGCAGAGCTTCTGCTGCAGGGAATCTTTGTGCTGGAGGTGTGGCAGCTCAGGGGTGTCCCCAGAGCCACTGGAGGGCCTCAGGTGGGATCTGAAAGCACCAGGAGTCATGGATGGATGGATGGATGGATGGCCAGATGGATGGAGGGATGAATGATGGATGGATGGGTGGGTGAACTGATGGATGGATGGAGGGATGGCCAGATGGATGGAGGGATGGATGATGGATGGATGGATGGGTGAACTGATGGATGGATGGAGGGATGGCCAGATGGATGGAGGGATGGATGATGGATGGATGGATGGGTGAACTGATGGATGGATGGAGGGATGGCCAGATGGATGGATTGGTGAACTGATGGATGGATGGATGGATGGCCAGATGGATGGAGGGATGAATGATGGATGGATGGGTGGGTGAACTGATGGATGGATGGACGATGGATGGATGGATGATGGATGGATAGATGATGGATGGATGATGGACGATGGATGGAGGGATGGATGGATGGATGGATGGAGGGATGGAGAGATGGATGATATGATTACAATTCAGGACAGCTCAAATAACAATATGTAAAAACTTTGGTTTCTTCAGAGGACATTATAGCAAAAGGTTTATTGAGAGACAGACTCTTTTATACAGTGTTTTGGCACAATCAGTATGATTGGTCATTTAGAGCCTACACCTCCTTTTAAACACCTTTACCTTTACAAGCTGGAAAAACACCAGGTGTCAGGAGGAGGGTATCTACTAGGATTGGTTTAGGTTCCTCCTTATGATTTCCCAGGCCAGAGTGAGAGAGTTTACATACTTGGCTTTCCCACAGGCCCAAGCTAGTGGCTGAAGCCTAAAAATCCATGTTCTGACCACTGTCAGCTCCCACACGATGATGGATGGATGGATGGATGGATGATGGATGAATGGATGGATGAATGATGGATGAATGGACAGACAGATGGCCAGATGGATGGATGGACAGATACTGTTGCTACCCAGCACTCACCACCACCTGAACCCCAGAATTACCCTCACAAGCTTCCATCCAGCAAGACCCCCCCACTAGAGATGCCTGGGAAAAGGAGGTCTGTATTTAGAAAGCATCCAGAATTTGGGGTTTTTTCCTCTCTCAGGAATTTGTCCAATCGCTTTTTGACCCTGTGCAAATCCCTGGTGTGAGGATGCAGCCAGCAGAGGCACCCCTCACACCCAGAGGATTGTCCTGGTGCTTGTTTTCAGCTCGGTTTTTACAAAGTGCTGCCTGTCTGGCAGAGTGGATGCCCCCTGGTTATTGTACCTCTCAGTGGTATCTGTGGTTTTACAGACATCTCCAGGATGTCATTTCTGCCTCCAAGCCACAAACTGAGCAAGATTTGCAAGGAAACACAAAACTTTGCAGCGCCTGTGCTCCTGGCTTGCTGCAAATCACTCTTGCCTCCAACACGAATTTATTTTCCAGTCCTGTACAAACTCCTTCAAGTCGGATTTGCCTCCCCAAACTTTATTTTTACCAGCCAAACACAGATATTCGCTGTAAGGGAAGATAAATCCTTCTGTGGAGTGTCAAAGGGCTTCAACCACCAGCTCCTGCAGGGGCACCTTTATCTGAGCTGGCTGAATCTCACCTGTGGGGTTTGGGGAGGGAAATTCAGCCTCCTCCTTCCCACACATCTCCTACAAACACAGGCAGCTTTTCCCCCCTCCTCCTCACAGCACTATTTAGAAGCTCAATTAACTAATGGCCTCAAAGTGCTGGCAAGATGGATGGCACCATAGGAACAGAAGTACTTCCATGGCTTTTTTTAATTAGAAGAAAAAAAAAAAAAAACAACAGAAAAACAACTAAAGCCCGACAAATCTGTGGCTAGAAGGGCTCAAGGTGTCAAAAGAGATGGACAGTGAGTAACTGAGAAGGGGATGGGATTCCAATTCATCTCCCAGCTGGCATTTGTTCCATTTTTATCTCCCCTTCAGCTCGAGGGCCTGAGAACGAGGTAGGAGAAAGAAAATTTGTTGTGGACTTGTGAATGTATCTGATAAAGAGCAAAAAAACCCTCCAGGGCACAACAGTGACCCTCCTGTGTCTTTGCTGGTTTTGCTATTTCTAAGGTAAAAATCAGGCAGGAAAGGGAAAAAAAAACAAAATAAAACAAAAACCAAAAAACAAAACAAAACTAAAAACAAAAAACAAAACAAAACCACAAAAAAACCAGTTGGAAAAGACATTTTCAGATTAGTTTTTAGTGTCATAAATAAGTGGAGAGGTGAGCTAAGGCTTTTATGGTTATTTTTCATAAAAGCATGGAGTCACAGACTTGTCAGGGACTTAAAAGCCCATCCAATTCCACCCCCTGCCATGGGCAGGGACACTTTTTACCCAGGTTGCTCCAAACCTCATCCAGGTAGCCCTGAACAATTTCAGGGATAAGAAATTCACAATTTTTGAGTCCAGACGAGTCAGGAAAGTGCAAACCTCTCTCCAACATTTTTTTTCCCAGCGCTTTCAGCCCAGGACCCTTTCCCTTGCTGCAGACCTGGCCAGTGTCACTCCCCTGGAGTGCAGAATTCCTGCAGCACTTGAGGCTCCTCTGAGCTTTTCTGCAGCAGCCTCATGCCATCATCAGAGCTGTTTGCAGAGCCTGTAATACCTGAGCAGGGCAAATCCCTCCAGCTCCCAGCAAATCCAATTTCACGGACGCGGCCAAACGTTCGCGTGAGGTGTCGCTGGATTTAATTCCTGAAGATCGTTCCCTCCCCAGTGCTGTAATTCCAGCTCTTTGCTTGCAGGGGTATTTTCCCACCATGGGGCCACTCCTGAGGAGCACAGTGGGGGATTGTGCTTGGCCACAGGTCAACAGGGCTGTTTATTATAGCTCTGCCTGGGATTGGGCAAAGGGTTGGAGTGGGCAGCACAGAGAGGTTAATTCTGATTTCACAGACTCTGATGGGTCCAAAGGCTTCCAGCCACTCTGAAACTTTGCATGTGCCACGTCCATTCTGGGATTTTTTTCTTTTTTTTGTGTTGAATGGATGTGAACAGGCCTAAATCAAATAATCACAGCTCCTTTTGGGGTGGAGATGGAGAGGGACATTTTTATTTGGGAGGAACAGTCTGCTGATGCTGTGATGTTGATGACTTGAGAAGGTTGATTTGGAATAGAGACTGGACAGAGCTGGAGAATAAAGTAGATATTTCTTGAAAGGCCTTTAGGGTACACCTTGGGCAGGACAAGAGCCTGGCCAGGGCTACACCCAAGATGGACCCAAAATGGTCACAAAATGGACAAACGGTCACGAGGTCTCACACTTTTATAAGCTTTGGTCCATTTGCATATTGAGGTTTAATTGTTCAATTCCAGCTTCAGGTTATAAAGTCCCGTCCTTCTTCTTTTCTCTCTTCAGTCCACCCTTGTTTGTGCTTTTGAGCCTGAAAAACTCGTAATGGTTGTCGTTGGTCTTCATCAGAAAAAAGGATTTGTTTTGTGTCCCTGCTCTGTGCAGAGCTGAGTGACCCTGACTGTGAGCTCAGAGCTGCACCCCTGGGCACCACAGAACCTGAAAAACATGAAAAATANCTCAGAGCTGCACCCCTGGGCAGCACAGAATCTGAAAAACATGAAAGATAAAACTTAAGGCATCAATGTTGCCCCGTGTCCTTCTGCTCTTTGCATTTGTGGGGTGCTTTTCCCCCTCTGTGCCCCAGAAAAGCACAATTTTTGCTGATGTCCCCTGGGCCAGCAGCACTCCAAAGCTTTTTATCCTTGAACACGTAAAACCAGAGCAGCCCCTTGGCATTTCTGCCCAAAAAGAGATTCATTGAATCATTTAGGCTGGAAAGGATTCTTAAGGCCATCAAGTCCAAGCATCAACCCAGTGCTGCCAAGTCCAGCACTAATTCCTGTCCTTAATATCACAATTCCTACACTGCTGGAGCCTTTTTTTCAAAGGGAAAGCCAGGAAATGTCACTTTTCCATGCAGGGCTGTTGAATGGCAGCACCACTCCCAGAGGGAGGAAGATCAGGGATATTTACACCCTCTTTTACTCTGAGGAGAAACCTGAGGCCCAACACCCAGACCCATCACAACAATTAACAGCAGAGACAGAAAATTGCAGAGGATTTCATGGATAAAATGGTTATAAAAAATGAAAAACAAACAGGAGTGACAAATTGGATGACAGGACCCTTTCCATGCCTTGTATCCAGGATCAGGACAGTGATTCCACATCCACAAAACTTGTGGAAGATCTGCTCTTGTATTCCCACACTCTTTGCAATAATGATTTGATTTTTGGACACAGCAGCATTTCTCATCCCTTCATCCCGAGTTTTTCCAGCTTCCCAAGGGTCGTTCCACTGTTTTTGCTGTGGCAGGAGCCACCACGTGTCCCCAGCAATGTCACTTCCATCTTTCACAGCCTCTAGGGGACTCACTGAGGCTTGGTGGGACCCTGGGAATGGCAGAATTGGGAGACTAAAGGGGGTTTGAGCCAAGGGAGACTCATTTTGGATCAGAAAAGATAAAAAAATGTGCATCAGAAGATGGGAAAAAGGACTTTGTGTCACCCTCCAAACACCCCACAGGCTGAAATCCCCCCAGGTGTGTGACCTGTTCTTCCTGCTCCCAGCTGGTGCCCAGCTTCTCCTCACTCCCCCTTTTTTTTTTTCCTTCTAAAATCTCATTTTTCAGACTTTCTGGAAGCAGCCAGATGGGAATGGCTCTTTACCTCCATTAAAGCCTGTCTCCCTCTCCCTCTCCTCACCTGTTTATATCCATTTCAGATGGTCAGAGCAGGCTCTCTCAGAGCGTTTTCCTGGGATATTTTTCCACAAATTGCACCGTTAAACCCAATGTATTATATTAGCAAAGTGTGTGGCGTTGAACAAAGCAGCATTTAGCACATCAAATAAATTTGGAGGATTAGAGATTGGCGCAATTTGCTCTTTGCAATGCTCGAAATGTGTCGGAAAGGGAGGGAGAAACACATTAGCAGAATTCCAGGCTGAAGGGTTGAAACTCCCTGTGGCTGTGACTCCTTTCTCCAAATCATTTTTCTGGGACATGGGGTTGTTCTGGGAACTTTAACTCTGCACTTTCTGGCTCTTGTGGCTTTAAATCATAATTTAACACTGCATTAATTTTTTTTTCATATTTTTTTCCCATTAAAACAGTCATTTTTATTATCTTTTATCCCAATGAATTAACCTGGAGAGGGGTTTGAGAATGACATTTAAAATGTGAGGAAACTGGACAGATTGACTCAATTCCTGTACAAAAAAAAACACATTTTGGGGTTACTTTGAGGGAGGGTGAACACACCACAAAACCACTTTGTTCAGGGTGAGTGATGGAATGAGACCTTTGTAGGAACAAGAATCAGATCAGTAAAAACAGAGCAATAAACCCATCAAAGGAGCTTTCTTCGTTTTTTTTTTCACGTGGAAGTATTTTTTTTATTTTAAATACGTAAAAATCACAGCTCTGTGTTCTTAGCAAAGAGGATTCTTCCACCTTTCTGTCCTTCCTCTGAGCTTCACCTCTCCTCAAATCCTCCCTTCTTTGTTCTTGTTCTGAGCAGTTTCTGTGACTCCCTCTGCTCCCCTCCGCTCCTGCATCGAGTGTTTGCCCCATTTCTCCAGTCCCTGAAGAATCTGGGGTTTTATTTAATGATATTTGAGAGAGAAAATGAGTTTTTATGGGTTTGCAGAGCACTGGACAAATATGAAACTCTTATTATTCATTTTCCTGCCTTGAGCTTTACAGCTATTGAATAATTTTACAGAACCACTGTTTTAGACTTTTTTTTTATTCATATCCACCTTATTAGAGAGAGCCAAGGATTCAATGCCCTGCCCTTGGATGGGATTGTGGGCAAGGAATGTGCCAAAACTCACTTAGAAAAGTTTCTTTTTTACTTGCTTGGGCATCAAGGCTCCTCCTGATTTGTCCAGGAATAAACTGCTCCCAAATTACATCACAACAATTAATAGAGACAGAAGATTGCAGAGGGTTTAATGGATAAAATGGTTATAAAATTAAAAACAACAGGAGTGACAAGCTGGATGACAGGACCCTTTCCAGAGTTTGCATTCAGGATTAGGACAGTGATTCCACATCCACAAAACTTGTGGAAGCTCAGCTCTTGTATTCCCACACACTTTGAGGTAATATCTCCTGCTTCCAATGGAAGTGCATCCCCAAAAAGATACAATTTACTCAGCAAGGAAAACAAAAATAAAAATAATGGAGGGAAAGAGCAGCATGGCAAGCAAGCAGCAGGAATTGAGAGATTTCAGAGATTATCTAGGAGCACATCTGGATATATGAAATAATCCAGCAAGGAGCTGTAATCATCTCCTGACAGTTTTTGTCATGATTATTAGAATTGTTAATTAGATATTGGTATTAATTTCCTTTCCTGCCTCACAGCCTGCTGGACATCAGAGGCCCCTGGTTTTTTTTCCAGCAGCTTTTGGACCAGGACGTTTCACCTGTTGGATTTCAGAGCTGTAAGAAAGACAGCAGCAAGAGGGAAAGAAAAAAAAAAAAGAAAGAAATAAAAAAAAGCAGAGTTAGTAGAGTCTGAAAAAAAGAAATTACTTCTGTGAAATAAATGGGGACAAACGTTGAGCCCAGGGACGGTGTTTGCGAAAAATGGCAGGCATTGGCCAACGCTGCCTCTCTCATTATTCCTCATTTGTGGAACAAAATCAGGCATTATCTCCAGGGAGGCTTTGGGAGGTAAATAGATGAGTAGGCATGTCCAGCTGATTTTGCCATCCCCAGTGTTTATGTTTCATATTTTTTCCTGGGCACACTTCAATCAGATTCCATCAAAACTCGTGGCTGGATCAGGGGAGGGGTTGGGGCTGAAATGAAGATGAAATGTTGCTCCAGGCGATTTCCAGCTGTCCAAAACTTGATCTAAGAGGAGCTGAGCCATTTGTTGGGCGCTTTCAGAGCCTCAGGGGCTGGAAGTTTTGAGCAGATTTGGGGTTTTTCGTTCTGTGTTCTCACCATCTCTCCCAAATAAGAACAATTTCTCAAATCCTCGGGGTGTAGGACACCAGCCTTGAAACCAGGGGGCTGAATATGAGCCCTTTTCCATCTGGGCACATCCAGAGGGACTGGTGGAGCCACAGAGTCTGGCTCAGCCCCTCTGCAGGGTCACCTGCCAGCTGTGTCCTCCTCTTTGTCACCCAGGAGATTTGTGCTAGGCTTGAACCATCTCCATTTAGGAAAACTTGACCTCTTAAATCAAGTTTTTCATGATAGATGTCATTTTTTAACATATTTTTCATCATCCCCTGTGTTACAGCAGGACTCCAGGGTGGGGTACAACATTTCAAAGGGTCTTTGTTACTTGAGAAGAGGAATGATTAATTTAGGATTCAATGTGCATCCCCACAGTTATGGTCCACACAGAATTCTTCCAAAATAATCTGTGGAATCTAGGAATTTTGTTCATCCTGGGCCACCACAAGAGCTGGGTGTTTTGGAGACAGCAGGAAGACACCATTTGCACTTTCTCCTTGAGCCATCCATCTTTGAACAAGGCTGGGCATCCTGATCAGGTGGAAGTGATTCTTTGGGAAATTCCTTTTTTTTGGTTGTTTTTTTTTTTGCATGGTGCACTGGATGAGGGATAAAGAAATCCCTGAATTTCCTGTGGATTTGGTGTCTTGGGGCAAAATAATTTCTTTTTTCCTCACTGCCGAGTCTGGTGGCACAGGGAAAAGGCAAGTCAAGGACTCATCCTGCCAAAGGAGAAGGATCTTCTTAATTTGCTGAGAGTTTGCAGCCCCTGCACGGTGCCATGGGAAAGATTTGGGACTTTTACAGCTCCTTCACAAGATGGGTTGGAGCTCTTCTCACTCTATAACCGGGGAAAAAACACCCTAAGAGGGTGCCTTGGTGCACTGAGTGTCTTAACCTGAACTAGATGATTTTTTAAATTGTTTTATTGGATGCTGTTGGTTCACATCTCTCAGCCCTTGGCTGCTCCTGGCTCTGTGTCCTCAGCTGACGGGGTTGTGTATCTGTGTATCAGCAGGTCCCCTTGGTCTGAGACTTGGCTCTGTTCTGCACAGCAGCCAGAAAGGAAAATCCACAGGAATCACAGACCCCCAGGTATAAAAGCAAGAAGGGAAAAAAAGTAAAATAACAGGCTGGCAGTTTGCAGAGAGCTGGTGGAAGGCACTGATGCTATTCTGATGGAGTTTGGGATTTCCCTGCCAGCCTCACAACATCTTAGGGTTGTCTTGAACCAGTGGAAGGATTTGTGTGGAACTGATGCCTTGAGTCTGAGCTTTCACGTTTTTCAGATTCTGTGCTGCCCAGGGGTGCAGCTCTGAGCTCACAGTCAGGGTCACTCAGCTCTGCACAGAGCAGGGACACAAAACAAATCCTTTTCCTGCTGCACACCAAGGACAACTTTCAGGCCCAAAGCACAACCAAGGGTGGCTGAAGGGAGGAACAAGAAGGATGGGACCTCACAACCTGGAGCTGGCATTGGACAATTAAACCCAAATATGCAAATGGACCAAAACTTATAAAAGTGTGAGACCTTGTGACTGTTTGTCCATTTTGTGTCCATTTTGGGTCCACCTTGGGTGTAGCCCTGGCCAAGCTCTTGTCCTGCCCAAGGTGTATCCTAGATACCTTTCAATAAATATCCACTTTATTCTCCAGCTCTGTCCAGTCTGTTCCAGGTCACCCTTCCCAATGCATCAGAACAGCAAATATTGGGTGGAGGTGGCTGAGGAGCAAATCCAGGAGCAAATCCAGCAAATCCAGAGGGCTGCAGAAGAAGCCCAGGTGTCAGTGCTTATCAAACCCTGTACCATTTTCCTTTTCCACTCTGCTCTGGAGATGGTGAGATTAATGGCTGGATCATACCTGTGCTCTCCAAAGTTTCTTGCTGCAACCACTGATCCCTGAAGATTATCCCCCACATTTTCCTCAAGCTCTTTGTATTTAAACATTTCCTTTACAAAGGCAGCTTTCAAGCCTGCATTTGAGAAGAAAACATTAAGCTGTTTTGACAGAGAAGAGACACGAATCAGAAAGGGTTTCTGTCTGCAGCCTGTGCCTCAGACCTCCCCAGCTCCTATTTATGCTGCTTTTGAGCATAAGGAGAGGCTGCTTTTATCTGTCCAATGGATTTCTGTTGCTGTGATCATTTCTCCCCTGGGAAAGGTGTCTGTGGCTCTTTCCACCACCACAGAAACACAAAAGGCTCCTTTCCTTT
>VWYP01024249.1:188576-202484 GCA_013400435.1 Pycnonotus jocosus
TTTTTTTTCTTTTTTTTTTTCAGGGAGCCAATGTCGAGAATTTCCTGCTCTCTCACTTGGGGATAGTGACCGACTGGGAAAGAACATCTCAACTGAGCTTCCCCAGATGAAACACCACTTATCTTCCTCTTCCCAGTGCCCTGGACACCAAAACTCTCCAAACATTGTGTTTTCTTCTTTGTGGTGGATTGCAAAAAAAGAGGAAAAAAATAAAAGAAAAGAAAAATAATAAGAGGCAGCTTTGCTTATTTGTGGTTTAGGAGAATCTCCACTCCCTGTGTCTCCAGCAGATATTAAAGGTTGCCAAGGTGTGCCCTGTGGACGATAAATCACCCTCCAGCCCCGAGCAGAGTTGGGTGGTGGCTCAAAGTGCAGGGAAAAGGAGAGCAGAGCCCAGGCCCCAGAGTGAGTGGAAGGCTCCATCCCTCCCTCTGTGGAGTGCTTTCCATCTGGGTGTAAGTGAATTATCATGCTGGGGGCTGATAGCCCCACTCGATAGCCTGCTTGCCTTTAATGGGTTGATAAAAGGATGGTGACAAGGAGATAAATAGAGATAATACTGCAGGCTTCTTGCAGGAGAACCATTATCATTAACAGCATTAATTAGCCCATAATACACTGTGCAAAAGCACCAGATCCATCCAGTCCAAAGGGAAGCAACCTGACAATTGTCAGTAATGTGATAGCTCAGCATTAGCATGCACTGATCATTGAATATCTTTATCATCCTAACCTGGCCTCTGGAAAAGGGAAGAATTCCCAAGGCTGCCTTGCAGGCAGCATCTCCAGCCAAGTCATTAAAAAGATACATGATTATGGAAGGGAGAGCTGCAAGGATGGCAGCAGGCTCCAGAACCCTCTGCTATCAAGCCAGCCCGTGCAGGATTAGCCCAGTGGTACCCTCTGGAAACTTTTTGCACTTCAAAGCACATTGGACTGAATTCCCTCTAAACCTGACAGCATTTCCCAGCAAAGACTGGCAGGGCCTTTGGAAAGCCTCCTGGAGAGATCTGATGATGAGAAATGGAGACATGAACCCATAGGAAGTCACATGTAGAGATAGAGATAGAGATAGAGATAGAATAAAGTTAGAATTAGAATTGGAATTGGAACTAGAAGTAGAATTAGAATTAGAATTTAGAATTTTAGAATTAGAATTATCCATTTCTCTATAAAGATATAGCTAGAATTTGAGTGTAGCTCCAGACTGAGGGGTTCCAACCTAAAATCCACCTCATCACCCAGCAGCCTGGATGTGCAGAGATGATCAATTCTATTAAGGCAGAGAGAAGCATTGCCCTGTTACCCTTGGGCCAAACCCCAATGCTCGTGCTGAGGAGAGAAACAACCTGTGGAATCAGTTTTGGTTTGAGGGGATCAGGTTTTTTTGCAAGAAATGTATCACAGAATCACAGGTGAGCCCCTTGGATCAAAGCTGAACCAGGGACTGAATCTGGCTGAAAGTTTATCCCAACTGAAAAGCTCTGATCAGGGAATTTCACAGCCATCCCTGCTCAGCCATTTTAGCACTTTATTGTGAACATGAACTCCAGCCTCTCCTAGTACCCAAATTAAACCTTTTTTTTTTTTTGCTGAAAATTAAACCCACCACTTCTTATTTTTCCCCTAGAAAGACTAGAAATCCTCTCATCACTTTTTCAAGTATCTCCATTCTCCTGGAAGACTGTTATTCCATCTCCCCTTGGCTTCTGTTTCCTTGGCTGAAGAAACACAACTCCTTCAGCCAGTTTTGCTGATTCCAAAAGAAATCAAACCACCAGAGAGGGTTCCCTCTGAGCACAAAGCCCCTCTCAGTGAGGAGCCCTGAGACTTTCTTTCAGGAAGCTTTTCTGCAGGTTGCTTTTTTTTCCCCACCAGCATAAAGTGCATCGAGAGGAAGATGGAATTTCAATGCAGCTGCTCCTGGTGTCTCAGCAGCCTGAGGAATCTGGGCTCTGGGAAGGTTTTTTGGGGGGTTCTGGGGGTGTTAGGCTGATATCCAAACTGAATTTTATTGCCTGACGCTGGAGGTTATCACAGCTTTGAGACCTTCCCAAAAAAAGGCTGAGGGGATTTTTAACTCAGAACCCCTGGGCTGATTTTAATGAAAGCTTAAAAGCGACATCTCCAGGAGATGTTTTGTCCCAGGTGCTGAATTTAGGCTGGAATGAAACTCTGCTCTTGTGGAGAGAGGCCTGAACTGTGTTCAACGTGGACATCCAAGCTTTGGATGAATTACACTTGATCAGATGGGTTGATGAGTCTCTGATTTTAATTTTCCCTGTTGCACAAACACTCCAGTCCAAACAGAAGGAAAGGTTTATTAATTTATTTATTAATTTATTTATTTATGTATTTATTCAGTAATAGAGACAATCTTTATGTTCCCTTTTCCTTGGCTTGCCACCCTTTTTACATCTAAAAGAATTTATTTTGCTTTCTTGCAAACAGCTCCAGCCCAAACAGAAGGAAAAGGTGAATTAGTTATTTATTACTTTTCTGATATAGGCAATGTTTTTGCTTCAAATCCCTCGGGATTCAGCACTCTCATGTCTAAAAGCATTTCTCTGGCTGTTGCAGTGGCTGTTTCGATCAAACCAATCCTTCCAAGAAGAGGAACAACCAAGCCCAGCCTGTGCTGGTGTGATGAGATGAACACCCCTCAGCAAGGCTTTTGCAGCTCCATTTCCCAGCTCTTCCATTCCCACATTGTCCTTCCAAGAGGGAACTGACCTGGCAATGGCAGGGAAGAACGACCTTATCCATATATTGAATTTTTTTGGTGGCACAGTTGAGTTGTGGGCTTGGAATTGCTGGTTTAAAGGTTGGATTCCACGATCTGAGGGGGGTTTTTTCCCAACCTAAACGATTCTCTGATCTCACCCGTGCTCAAGAATGCTATGGAAGCATTTCTAGCCATCCAAATCCTGCAAAAAGCCCATTCTGCTTGGGAGGAAGGCAGGAGAAGGATGAAATCTTCCTTTGGGGAGAGGATGAAAATGAAACAGAGCAGGCAGCAGAAGGACTGACAGCCAAAGCCTGCTGGATCTATGACTATTGACTGCAAGCTTGGTTGAGGTGGCAGTTCCCAGTTATAGCATCAACCCACCTAAAAGCAGAAAGGAAATATCAATAACGAAACGGTAAAGGCACCAAAAAAAAATTTAAAAAAAGAAAGGGAATGGAAAAAAAAGAGCAGAGCGAGGCTGTGAAATAACAGGACTGCACTGATTAAGACAGACAGAAAGTGATGGTGCTGCAACAACTCTTGGCAGTGCTGGGAATGAAAGTCTACATTTCATTGTGAAATAACATAAAAGGAGATGAATTTGCTCCCGTGCTGCCTGCAGCTTTTGGTAGGCTGTAAAACAGTTTGCCTGGTTTCTCTGAAGGAATTGCTTTGAGCAAATATCCAAGTCAGGAGGATTATTCTTTTTTTTTTTCTTACAGAAGGTGCCTGGATATAGCACCTACTCCTCCAGTTGTGGATGGATCCACACCTCTCCACGTATTTTATGAGGTCTGAAATGGCTTGAGGTCAGTGGTTTCTGAAGAAAACAGATGAAGCAATTGGTTCTTGCTGCTTGGTGCACATTTCCCCATTGCTTGGGGAGAAAATTGGCCCTGGAACTGTGAGCATGCATCAGCGTGTGAGGGGAGCAGGGGTCAGGCAGGCACAGCATTGTTATAAATAAAAGGAAAATTTATCCCTTCACGTGGTGCCGGGATCCAGGGCTTATTTCCCTGGAGCTCCACGTGTCCCATGTGATTTATGACCTCTAATGGCCCCATCCCAAAGGGTGGCTGCTCCACAGATGGGCCTGGCTCCCCAAAGGGGACTGGGCAGCTCCAGCCTCCTCCTCCTCACTCTGGTTTTGTCCAGGACACCCTGGAGGAGTGTGGGAACCCAGAGCATCTCTTTGGCTGCCCTGGAAGCTCAGGAGACCCTGTCCAGACAGTCTGGGAACTGAGCAAGAAGGATTGACCCCAGTACAGGGGGGTTACAGCTCTGTCCAGGGGGGTGAACAGGGGGGTTTCAGTTCTGTCCATGGGGGTCACAGACCATGGCACAAAGCAGAGATGAATTACAAATCTCAAGAGAGTAAAACCCAGTAGTTTAGTTTATCACAGAGTGAGAAATATGTAGTTTTAGGTTTTTATAATAGAAGTAGATGGAGGCAAGACGGAGATTTTGGGGCGGTCCCTGAGCTTTTTCTTCTTCACCTCCATTTTCTGCTGTGACATTGGCACAATGTGGCTTGGGGAGATTGGGCCAAGTGGAGATGACCTGTTTGGTGTGGATGGTGGACATTGGTAGGGAATGGTGAACAATATGTTCATAATAATCTGTATTTAAGACCACAGACCTTTCGGGGAATACGGAATTCCCTGCTGGCTGGTGTCCAGAGCAGTCCTCGCTGAGGACAGAGTGAACTATGAGATAAGAAGAAAAGAATAAACACCATGATAGACCTTGGAGAAAAAACTGAACCTTGAAGCCTCTGTCTCCTTCTTGCGTCTGCCCTGAAGCATCCAGGAGGGCAAAAAGACTCTGAGCACCTGAATATTGGAAACCATAATCCGATAGAGGAGCACCTCGCTTTGCTCAGGTTTTTTACTGCCTTGAAGAAATTCTGCCTGTGCACAAAACTTGGGAATGATTGTGAAGCTCAAGGCGAAGTCGTGTTTTGTGCAATGAGTTTCCTTGCAAGGGAAGTTTTTAGGATTATGGGTTTCCTGTACTCAAGATCAGCACCTTAAATCCACGGATCTCCTCCCCTGTGGCACCTCTAGGTTTGTGCATCTTGCTCACAGGAAAATGTCACAAAATCTCTTTTTCTGATGCAAAATCAGCTTAGGAAACCTCGGCCTCCCTGTCCAGCTCCTTTTTCCCACATCCAAAAAGCAGCCCAGGACAGCTGCTGGTGGGAACACACCAAAACTCACATCCCTGAAACATCTGGGCAAAAAAATCCCAGCTGGGGGTTGTTTTGTTGGTGCTCTCCTGGACAAGAGATTGTGCATTTAGGGGTTATTTTTAACCAAGTTTATTTAGTGGATTCTCAAAACCATCCCTATTCAAAATATCAAGTTTGTGATGGAGAAATATCTGTCCTTCCCTCCTCAGGTGGAGGCAGCTGCTCTCTCTTACTTTTTTTTTTTTTTTTACCACAGACCAGCCCCTGCAGGTTGGATATTTGAGACAAATTTCTTCCCTAAAAGTTTTTTCAAGCCCTACCCAGGAAAGTGGTGGAATCACAACCCTTGGAAATGATAATAATAAAAAAAAAGGTGTAAATGTGGCACTTGGGGATGTGGTTTTGTGGCTGGGCTTGGCAGTGCTGGGTTAATGACTGCACTTAATGATCCTCGAGGTCTTTTGCAGACTTCATCATTCCACGAGTAGCCCTGGAAAAGAGAGGAAAAATCTGTTTTACCTGGGGAATATTTCCTCAGCCTCCGTAAAAATTGTAGCAACGCTTTTCCCAAGGCCAGGACGGATGACGGCAGCCCAAGGATTCCCCACCAAGCTCCACAAATTCTGGATGAAACAAGCACAATTCCTTGTGAGTCCTTAGCAAGACAAGCACACAGCTTGGTGCTTCAATTCCCCCACCATCTCGGCTATTTTTATGTACAGCCAGCCAGCTCTGTATTTATTTTCCCAGCATCATCCCCTGCTTGTTTTACAGGAGCAGGGCTTGACACGCAGGGTGTCAGGCAAATAACTCGCCCAGTGCTTCAGAGAAAAAAAAAAATAAAAATAAAACAGGGAAAGAGTCAGGAATCACAGGCTGGCACCGTGCAAATAAACACATCTGTCCTCTGGCTGCCTGGAAAATGGTAGAAGTGGGATTTAAAGGGAGGTGAGGGATTGGGGGTGGGGGAAAGAGCAAGAAAAGGAGCTGAGGGCAGCCTTCAGTGAGTGTGTGTGTGAGTGGGAGTCACTCAGAGAGGCTGCTTTGTGGGGACTGCATCACACATCCACGTTCATGTCTCCTTAAAGCAGTTTTGAGTTGCTTTCACTCACTACCAAGGCAACAAACGCCTGCAGGGAGGCAGGGTGAGCTCCCATGGAGTGGTTGTAAGCAGCAGTGAGAGCAGGCACTTGTAGAGGCTCAATGGCCAAGCCCACAGCAGCCCAAAAAATATGGAAAAAACCCTTTTTTGGCATCTAAAAACATCTCCCTACAGAACCCTGGGATGGACCCCATGAATACTCAGTGCAGGGTGGCCCTGTGAGGGACAGGGAGTGTCAGGGATGCCTTAAGTTTTATCTTTCATGTTTTTCAGATTCTGTGCTGCCCAGGGGTGCAGCTCTGAGCTCACAGTCAGGGTCACTCAGCTCTGCACAGAGCAGGGGCACAAAACAAATCCTTTTCCTGATGAAGACCAAGAACAACTTTCAGGCCCAAAAGCACAACCAAGGGTGGCTGAAGGGAGGAACAAGAAGGATGGGACCTGACAGCCTGGAGTTGGAATGGGACAATTAAACCCCAATATGCAGATGGACCAAAACTTATAAAAATGTGAGACTTTGTGACAGCTCAACCATTTTGTGACCATTTTGGGTCCACCTTGGGTGTAGCCCTGGCCAAGGTGTCCTGCCCAAGGTGTATCCTAAAGGCCTTTTAATAAATATCTGCTTTATTCTCCAGCTCTGTCCAGTCTCTGTTCCAGGTCAGCCTTCCCAAGGCATCCCCAGATGTTCTGCTCAGAGGCTGAGGGATGCTCAGACACTCTCAGTGACCTGTGCTGATGGTGCTGGCAAGTTTTCCTTCCCACATCTGACTCCAAACTCCTCTCCCACAGCTCAGCTGCTCTGAGAACTGAGCAAGAGGAGGTGGTTTGGAAGGAGCTGGGAGCAGAGCGAGGTGGGCAGGGCATCCTGTTCATGGCAATGATGTGACCTGAGGGCACTGCTGGTGTCAGCAGCCCACACTGGGGCAGGGACTGTCCCCACACATCCTGGCAGGAGCCCTGAGTCAAACCTCAGCCCTGTGACATGACAAGGAGAGGGGCAGTGTCCTGGTTTAGGGCAAATTTGAGAGAAATCCTCCGAATAGGGTCCCTCTGGGAAGCAAACCCTAATGGCCTCTCCCCTAACTGGTCAGGGAAAAGAATCTCCTCAGGAAAAAAGTGAAAAAAACTATTTATTTAACAAACAAAGCACCCACAAGCATAAAGAATGAATAAGAGGAAACAATAAAACCTTTCATTGCTCTGAAGTGAGATGGTGAATTCAGAAAGTCCTTGCTGTGGGTAGCTCAGCTCGCTCAGTCTCTGATCAGCCCCTCCAGAGGTCCAGGCCCTGGTGGGTCACAGGTGAGAGCTCCCAGTGCTCTTCTGGGTGTTTCAGTCCAGAGCAGGGTTAAACAGTCCCAAGAAAAAGGAAAAAATACAATCCAGGGAACTTCACTGCCCCATCTAGCTAAAAACTAACTAAAAGCACAGGAGATCCCTGTCCCACTGTCTGTCTGTGCTGCAGACAACACCATCCAGGAGAAAGAACATGCAGGAGTCAGACAGCTTTCTCAAAACCAACCCCACACTGCTTCTCTCCCCCCTTTGCTCTCAGAACCAGTCTCAAAGGTGCAGAACTCAATATCCAGCACAAACAGAGCAGAGAGCTGGGGATACAAACATCACAAAGTCAGCCCAGCACAGGCAGCTTTGCCTGTCACCTCTCCCAGCAGGACTCACAGGGACAGAAGGGACAGAAGGGACAGGAGGGACAGAAGGGCTGGAGCTCAGCTGGCAGAGCCTTGGCTTAGTTACAGCATCACTGGTGACCCCGTGGCCTCAGTGACAAAGTGTGCTCAGCCCTGGGGCTGCAGAGGTTGGGCACCTCTGGCTGATTTATCCAGAGGCACCAACACAGCCCCAGGAAGTTTGTGGAAGATGGATCACACAGCACAGATGTTAATGGGCCATAGGGGAAGGCAGCAGAAAATGTGAGCAAGGTCTGTACCTGACACTCGCCTTCCAAATATCATCGTCCCTTGTCTGGTTGATGGAAGGGTTTGAACCTGGAGCATTCAGTGCTGGAAGCACAAATCCCCAGGGGCTGCATGGAAGAGTGAGGCTGCACTGCTGATCCACCAACAGAGAGGATCCGACCTGAATCTCCAGCCAGACATTCCCAGTTAACCACAGGAACAGAGGAGAGCATCTCCATGCCCGTCCTCATTGTCTGCCCTTGGACAGGGCTAAGAACAACAGGGAATTTCCCCACACAGCAGCCAGGAGAGTTTGGGGTCCCTGTTGGCACAGCCCCTTGTTTGTTCAATCCATGGATGCTAAAGGTGGCTTTGTATCCCACCCAAATCCAAGTTTATCACCTGGTGCTTCCTCAAGATAAATAATCACAGGTAATGCAACAGACCCTAAAATAGAGATAATAAAGAGATCAACCAGGCTGAGCCTTGGAACAGCACTCCTGTGAGGATTGGGATTGTTCAGTCTGGAGGAGACTCCAGGGAGAGATTGTTGCGACCTTTTAGTACCTAAAAGGGCTCCAGGAGAGCTGCAGAGGGACTTGGGACAAGGAATGGAGTGACAGGACACAGGGAATGGCTTCCCACTGCCACAAGGCAGGGCTGGATGGGATCTTGGGCAGGAATTCCTGCCTGGGAGGGTGGGGAGGCCGTGGAATAGAATTCCCATAGAAGCTGAGGCCACCTCTGGATCCCTGGAAATGTCCAAGCCCTTCAATGATTGCAATGTGAAGTCTCCAACCAGGTAAAGGAGAGGTGGGAATTTATCCCTCTGCTACACAGGACAATAAAATGCATCCCGAATTCTTGACAGCAGTCCTCCAATTATCAAAAGCAACCCGAGATTTTTTGGGGGTGCTTCTTTTCCACGGGGCCAATTTCCTGCCCCTCAAAGAAGATGGAGCTCCAGGAAGACCAAACCTGACCCACTGAATAGGAAATCCCCCTGAAGGGCTTCCCACAGGCCACCTAAATATTAATCCTCCAAATTCCCTCAGGAATTGATTCCCAGTCGCTGTCCTCCAGCCTGCACCTGATTTTTCCATTTGTCCCATCATCTCTAGTGCCTGACTCTTTTCCAGATTTGTCCACTGTGTTTCAGCTGAGGGTTTGAAGCAGATTGAGGACAAATGTGGGTTTGGAGTGCTCCTCCCAGCCCATTTCCTGCTGGCAATGCGATTTATCTTTCCCCAGACACACAATATTATGTGATTTTGATGTTCAGATGAACAATGATAATCAAGAAGACAAGAAGAAGAAGATTCATTTAATTTTTCTCCGTTCATGTGATGCGTTTCACGCTCCTGCCTCCCTCCCCCTGTTTACTCTGAGCTTTCACTGATTCCAGGATCTGTTACTGGGTATTCCTTGGAAACAACTCATCTCTGTTTACTGTCTCTGCAGGAGGTACTATTGCCTCTCACAGCGTAAATTCTTTTTTTTTTTTTTCCCCTGTTTGTTTGGTTTTTTTCCATCTCCAGCCTTCCTTCTTGCCTCCATTTCCAGAGCACATGGATATTCCAGCTCCTTTGGAGACAAACCTTCGTGTGCAAGGATATCAAAGGTGTGCAGGACAAGGGCTCGTGGTCACAGGCTGCTCTGTTTTGGTACCTCAGTGATGGAACCTCACCAGCCAAGGTCTCCTCTCCATTATAACCCAGGGGGTGAAGGGGACAAAGCCCCCAAATTTAACCATTTATAGACCAAATCACCTGAATATGAGACAGGACTTGTCTCCCAGGAGAGTGGTGATTGATTTTGATAAGACCAGGATGGTCTTCCACCAGTGAGGGAATGGTCACTGCCCTGGACAGACCTCACAGTGGCTTCATCCATGGCTTTGGACATCAGGAGGGATTTCCTCGTGGAAAGGGTGGCCAGGCACTGGCAGGGGCTGCTCAGGCAGGTTTGGAGTCCCCATCCATCCCTGGAGGTGTCCAAGGAAGGCCTGGATGTGGCATTCAGTGCTCTGGGCCGGTGACAAGGTGGGGATTGGCCACAGCTTGGAGTCCATGACCTTGGAGATCTTTTCCCACCTCAGTGATCCTGGAATTCTGTGACCTTCATTTTACAGGCACTAATGTACCTCTGCTGTTTTTCCTGAGGGAGGGACACAGTGCCAGGAGATGAGGCTGGGAGATCAAATGGCTCCATGACTTACTCTGAGGTGGCAGATAAGCTGTAGCCCTCAGCTTGGTCACTGATTCTACAGGAGCATTTTTAAAAGAGGCATATTCCTTTTTATTATTATTATTTTTAGGAAGCACTCCTCATCTGGCAGTGCAGCTTTCCTGGGATCGGTTCTAGGGTCTGGATTCTTGTCCTGGGGTCAGTTCTAGAGTCTGGATTCTTGTCCTGGGGTTGTTCTAGGGTCTGGATTCTTGTCCTCAGATCGGTTCTAGGGTCTGAATTCTTGTCCTGGGGTCATTCTAGGGTCTGGATTCTTGTCCTGGGGTCGGTTCTAGGGTCTGGATTCCTGTACTGGGATCAGTTCTAGGGTCTGGATTCTTGTCCTCAGATCGGTTCCAGGGTTTGGATTCTTGTCCTAGGGTCAGTTCTAGAGTCTGGATTCTTGTCCTAGGGTCAGTTCTAGAGTCTGGATTCTTGGCCAAGATCATCAGGATGGGCACCAGCCTTGTCTCCTCCTGCAGCATTCAGCTGTGCCAGAAGGACTCACCCCAGTTCCAGCAGGAATGGCAATGTGAGGGACAATCCTTCAGCCTGAGGGTGCTGGATGAGGCTGACGTGGAGCAGCCTCAGTTTCTGGTGTTTGTCCCCACCTGGGTGCCCCTGTTGGGGTCAGCTCCTGCTCTCCCAATCCACAGAGAATTCCTGGAGAGGGCACAGCTGACCCAGCTCCCTGCAGGGTGCCAAGGACAGAGAGAGAGGGGACAGAAATGGCAAAGCCCAGCAGAGACACAGGGATGCCTTAAGTTTTATCTGTCATGTTTTTCAGGTTCTGTGCTGCCCAGGGGTGCAGCTCTGAGCTCACAGTCAGGGTCACTCAGCTCTGCACAGAGCAGGGACACAAAACAAATCCTTTTCCTGCTGCACACCAAGGACAACTTTCAGCCCCAAAAGCACAACCAAGGGTGGCTGAAGGGAGGAACAAGAAGGATGGGACCTGACAACCTGGAGCTGTAATTGGACAATTAAACCNCCAAGGCATCCCAGCCTGTGGAAATTGGGCTGTCACTGCCTGCACCGACCCTTCCCCGTGCTCAGCCAACACTGCAGCTCTCATTTCCAGGCAGCAAGCTGGAACTGTTTCCTTGCCTCTCTGCAGATGCCAAAGGTGCCTGAGCTGAGACAGGAGCTTTTCAGGGTGGCTCACCATGAAATGCAGCACCACCAACCCTCCCAGGGCTGGAGATGAGCTTTCCCCAGCTCTGCTTGTGTGGAAACTGTGCCTTGCTCCCCGGGCCAGCACAGCCTGTCAGGAGTGGGACAGGCACAGCCTTTGCCTGTCAGAGGGGGGGATTTCTCTCTCTCTCTCTCTCTTTCCCTGTCTCGGTGCCTTTGGTGCAATGCAGTATTTTCTGCTCTGGCTGCTTTGCTCACTGGAGCCCTGCGAGTGCTGGAGGAAATGAGGGAGCTGCTCTGCAAAGCTGCTGGATGAAGCCACCATTCCCATCTCCAGAAGGTCCACGCTGAGCCTGGGGATGGAGCAGAAGCCTCAAGGAGGGATTTTACACCCTGGCTCTGCTGCTCTTAGCAAAGGGAGGGCTGGGAATGGAGAACCAGCAAAGCTGTCCAGTGGGGCAGCCCCGTTTCAGAGGATTTTGTGTGCAGAGCAGCTCAGAAAACATCTCAAGATGTTTCTTCTTCCATCAGCTGATGTGGAGAGGGATTAGAGAAGACAACAGTAATGCATTGCTTGTCACATCTAGGATGGGGAAAAAAAAAAACCAAAAAGGGTAAATCCAGAGTTTTTCTGGCCAGCAATAGGGAAAAGCCCACGTGCACCATCTTTGCTCCACACCACAGAGCACCTGGCCCATGGTTTGCCCATCACACTGAGACAGAAAAATTATATTTTGATAGATATTTTTTAATCTTCAAAATGCCTGAAATGTAAAAGCAATCTCCAAAAAAAAAAGTGTTCAGGATTAGTCTCAAAGGCACAAAGGGATTTGAGCACAACTGTGGGATTGAGTGAGGGGAAGGAAGGAAGGAAGGAAGGAAGGAAGGAGCCCAAAATTCCCATTTCCTCCTCACTCCTGTCCCCTCTAATGAGAATCAGGCAGAATTCCTCTTTCCCCAGCAGCCTTGGAGCCTGTTTGAAGCAATTTGGAGGCAATTGAATGAGAAGGAATAAACGAGTGGATATTGCAGTTTATGGATGGCTGAGTCAAACCCACAGGCAGTGATTAGAGGCCCACAGTCCCTTTCATGCCCACAGTAAGAAAATGACTTAAATTTGTTCCATTTGAGCTCCAAACAGGAGGTGAAGTTGTAGTGGGCTGCAATGTCAGTTGTGCCACCTTTTAATATTCATCTGGAGGGAAAACAAAAACAAAACAGATTTTTTTTTTAATTTTAATTTAAATAAAGTGTTGGTCGATCCAAAGCAAATTTCTCTGGCCTTGATCCTGTCCTGTTAGTTTGGATGCAGAGAAATGATGGTGGGGAAAGCAGAGAATGAATAATTACAACTTCCCTGCTCTTTCTTCCACCTTCATTTGCCCTACAAATAATTTCCAAGGCAGCTTTTTACCCATCTGATCCCTCTGGTGGTTCCTCACCTTTTTCCTCACCTGTTTGCAGTCTTGATATCCTTAAACCACCTTCTCTCACCGGCATCACTCTCATGATTTTGGGTTATTTATTAATATGGAAAAGGTACCATAAGATTTAAAATGTATTTGTCAGCCTATGACTGTCACATTCTTGTTTTTAGCACTGCTGGGATTTAGCCACCACGGCATCTGAGCCTGAATTTGGATCCCAAACCTCATCCTCAGCAAACTGATGGGAATTTGGCATTTTTCGAGGCTTTCAGAGACGTTACAAACAACAGCAAAAAGCAAAAAAAAAAGGTAAAAAATAATCCAAAACTCCACAGACGCTTAAAGCATCAACTGCTAAAGACATATCACGTTTTCAGTGGATATAAAAAAAGAGAGAGAAATCAAACAAACACCTCGTGGATGCTGAATTTTCCTGCTGCTGCTGGTAACTCTCTCTCTGGCCCTGAGTGCTGCATGGTTTGTGCTGTTGTTTGGCCAACTCAGCCAGGAAGGGCTTTTTGCAGCTCACATTTGGCAAAGACAAAAATGTGATGGCAAAAGGATGCCAGCAGGAGCCTGCACAGCCTCGGAGCAGTGGGGTTTCCAGAGGGGAAGGAAGAGAATGATGAGCACGGGATGAGGAGTGGGATGGGAAACAGTTTGGTTTGTGTCACTCTGTCACAGGGAGAGGATTTGGTAAAAAAAAAAAAAAAAAGGGACACTTGGAAACGGCATTTTAGCAGTTTTTAGCAAAATTTGAGCTTTCTTTTTTTTGAAAAAAAAAAAAATTCTGATGAAAAATGTGCCAATTTAGAGAATCCTTTCTTTTTTCCTGTTTATTATTCTTTATTCTTTTCATTTTTTCTTTATTCTTTTCATATTTTCTTTATTATTTTCATATTTTCTTTATTATTTTCATTTTCTCTTTTTTCTTTTTTCATCCTTTTTCTTTCTTTTTCATCTTTTAAAATCTCTTTTTCACCTTTTTCCTTTTCCTTTTTTCCTTTTCTTCTTTTTTGTCTTTTCTTTTTTCTTGTTTTTCTCATTTCTTTTCTGTTTTCCCTTTTTTCTTATTTCTTTCTTCCTATTTTTTCTTTTTTCTTCTTTTCCCTTTTTTTTCTTTTTTCTTTTTTCTTCTTTTCCCATTTTTCTTTTTTCTTTTTTCTTCTTTTCCCTTTTTT
>VWYP01024249.1:202566-222731 GCA_013400435.1 Pycnonotus jocosus
AAAAAAAAAAAATTCTGATGAAAAATGTGCCAGTTCAGAGAACCCTTTCTTTTTTCCTGTTTATTATTCTTTATTCTTTTCATTTTTTCTTTATTCTTTTCATATTTTCTTTATTATTTTCATATTTTCTTTATTATTTTCATTTTCTCTTTTTTCTTTTTTCATCCTTTTTCTTTCTTTTTCATCTTTTAAAATCTCTTTTTCACCTTTTTCCTTTTCCTTTTTTCCTTTTCTTCTTTTTTGTNTTTTCTCCTGTTCCCTTTTTTTTTACTTGTTTGTTCATTTTCCAAAAACAGTAATGGCAACAGAAATCAAGCAAACAAATCCAAGAACTTCCCACGGAAAAAGCCCTCAGGCTCCTGACCAAGAAAACAAGTGAGGAGATCTGATTTCCCAAAGAACCTGCAGGAACCCTCCATTTTTATCAGGAATGTTGCATCCATCAGAAACTATTCCTGCCTTTTTACAAGGACTCAGTGAAAACTCACCAAGAGCTTGGTCCTCTCCTTGGGATGGGAGATCTGAGCTTTGTTTGGGCTGTCCAATGGAGGAATTCCATCGACAGGAACAGCTGAAGTGCTTCAAAAAAGGAACCCAAATCAGAGAACCATGGAATCTCAGCTTGGAAAAGCCTTTAAATTCATCAGGCCCAAACATTCCCAGCAGTGCCAAGGCCACCACTGACCATGTCCCCAAGTGCCACATCCACATGGCTTTGAAATCCCTCCAGGGATGTGACTCCAGCCCTGCCCTGTGCCAATCCTACAGTTGGGGCCAGAGAGGATGAACATTGTCCCTGTCCCTGTCCCTGTCCCTGTCCCTGCACTGCAGCAAACCCCAGTCCTGCCAACTGCAGATCCTTTCCCACCTCCTCCTTGCTCACCAACCATTTGGAGCTCGGCCACAGCCCTGGAAGAGAGCCCAGATATTGATGTTCCTGGACCTTGGCTCATGGCAGCCAGTGTTTGGTTTTGCAAACAACTGCTGATTAAACAGAAATTCCCTGCCGGGCAAACAAAAAAGAATCTTTTTTTCCTCATTTTTGCCCGTCCATTTCTATGCCTGGGCTGGACCAGCGGTGTTTTGCCAGGCAAAATCTCCTTGGCAAAGTCCAAGCTTTGGCTCACACATGTGCTGATCTTCCCAGGGATTCAGAGCCTGAAGAAACTGGGAGATCGTTTTGGCTGAGGGGAAAGTTAAACCAGCACTTAGGTAAAATTCCAAATTATCTTCAGTGCTCTCCATCAGCCCTGCAGGGTTTGGTTTCTGTCCCCAACAGCAGTTTGCACTGGTGACAGCCAGTCCACAACCATCACTTTACACAGCCCTTGACAGTGCCCTCAGTTTCCCCAAGACAAAAATGATGTGAGAACTCTGCAGTTGCAAAGCTGAGATGCAAAGAAATTACGGTGGGGTAAACAGAGAATAAATAATTACAACTTGAGCCAAAATAGCTCTAATTTGACTCAATTTGGCCTCCAGGAGATCATTGTGTCCGTCCCAACAAGGCTTTGTTATCCCCAGCTGGAGTCTGTGCCTTCCCCCAGGTTTGAGTTTGCATTGCTCGTGATCCTGCTGCTCTCAGATCTGGTGGAACTCTGTAGCTCATGGTGCTGTTACATCCCAAAATATTTATAAAGGGAATAAAGTAGATGATGTTTGGGAACAAAAATAATAAAGATAATGTGTTGTTTTGAAGACAGGGGATGGCTGGAGGCTGGCAGTTCTTGGCCATGAGCTGGTATTCACAGTTCACAAAATCATGGAAAATCCTGAACTGGAAGGGATCCACCAGGATCATCCAACCCGGTTCCTGGCCCTGCACAGACACCCCAACAATCCCACCCTGAGCATCCCTGAGAGCATTGTCCAAACTCTCCCGGAGCTCTGGCAGCCTTGGGGCCGTGCCCATTCCCTGGGGAGCCTGGGCAGTGCCCCATGACCCTCTGGGAGGATTCATTTTTCAGCCATGCATTTAGGAATAAATGTAATTTTCCCATCACAAATTATTTCTCAAAGCAGTAAATTTTTTTCCCCAAACCACACTGTTTTCCCAGCAGCATTTTCAACACCAAACCCAGCAGTTTGGTGGCTCAAACCTGAAATGTTTGGGTGGGAGCATTTCTCACCTGGCTTTAGCCTCGTTCTCTCACCATGGGAGATTTCCTGCCTGGAATAAATCATGGAATCACAGAATGGTTTGGGTTGGGAGTGACCATAAAGTTCCTGCAGTTCCAACACCTTGCCAACAAGCAGGGACACCAAATCTCTAACAAGATCCCACCAAAATTTTCTTCTAAGATCCTAGGGGAAGGTGCTTATCAAGAAATATATTAAAAAAACAAAAGAACCAAAACAAAACAAAACAAACTAAAAAAACCTATTCTCTTTAGGCAGCAGAGAGTGATCCATTGGAATCAATTTTTCTCGTTTCCCAGCCTTTGTCTTCCCGAGTTAATATTTTCACTGAACTGAAAACTTGTAAGGATGTAAAGATAGAAATGTCTTCATCCAGCTGTAACTGCAATGGAATCCCAAGGAATAAAAATAAACAGGGGCTTTCCAGCTGTCTTTCATACTTCCAATAAAGTTACATCTTCTGGAGGGAGTTTGGCATCCTGCTCTGGGATGACAGAAAAGATGCTGGATGATTTCAGTGATGCCATTTCTGGGTTTGCTCTGTCTGGCTGAAAAGTCATCCAGTTTCCCTTGGGCAAGTGACCCTCTGACCTGGACAGCAGCTCCTTTTCCAGTGGGAATATCCTTTAGTTGGGCTGACTTTGAGGCAGTGAACTGGAGGGAAAAGCCTCTCTGGTGTATCCCTTACTAAGCGTGGTCAAGCCAAAAGGAACTTGTAGGACACGGTTACAGGGAAAACAGCAGAGCATCTGCATGGGTGTTTTGAGTCCCAAACATCAAAGAGCCACTAAATCCATGGAGAATAGCTCTGAAAATAACATGTTTGGCTGGAATGAAGTAAAGAAAAAGAGTTTTATCCTGATTTATTCCTGATTCACACCAGCCTAAAAAATCTGGAGGAGACGGATGGCAATGGGTTAAAGAAATGTGGTGTCCTTGGAAGAAGGGGAAATGATTCAGTTTGAGGGAGTATCTTGGGCTGAACCCAATTTTTAGAGAGCTCAGTCACCTCTGGACACTGGACTGAGTAACCCTGAGGAGGCTCAAGGGCTTATCTAGAGAAAAGCTTCTCTTAAATGCCTGACTCTGAGTTTACAGGAGAATACATCACACCCTCACTTCCACTTGGATGGAAAATGGAAACAGAAGAGGTTTGCTGTGTTTGATTCCAGAATCAGGAAGTTCAAAACCAGAGTTAAAGTCAGATATTTAAGAGAGGAAAAAAGGAGGAAAAAAAAAAAACAAAAAAACAAAACAACAAACCTAAACCAGCTTGAGGATGAGGTTTGGGGCAAGCCTTTCCCTGTTCAAATTCATATTTCCAGCCCCAGTGGTTTGATTGTGGGAACAGCTGGACCTCAGGAGCCACCAAGACACAAAATACAACCAAGGGAGCTCTTGATATTCTTTCCCCAGAACCAGGAGAATTCAGATGAAGCCTCTTCTCTTGTACTGGGATGAAACTGCAAACCAGGATGTGCAGATCTCAGTGGTGAAGTCTCCTGCAATTTTCCCTCCAAACTTTTCTCCATGTGGGAGGAAAAATTTTTCCTCCACAGGGGCTTGTGCAGGGTCCCCCTTTTCCTTTTGCCTCCTTCACCCCACAAACAACCCAAAACAGGTCACAAGACACCCCCACCCACTTCAAGCTCAAGTTTTAGGGCAGAGAAAAGCAGCTGCCTCAAAGAGCAGGCCCGGGATGATGTTGCCCTTATTGAAGTGCCTCGCCAGCGTTTTTCACGGCAGTTTAAAACACCATCAAGGCGTCATCAAACTGCCTTTCACTTCCAAACCCAAATGGCCATGGAATGGAGCCCAGAGTGAAATGCTAAATTGGATCCCATCAAACCAGCCTCAGATCACACAGGCTAAGCGGGGAATGAATGGCTCCTAACGATGGAGTTCATCATTATAAAGTAATGACAAAGGATACAGAACCACCGAGGTCTCCAGCAGAGCGACCAACCCCTCACCCACCCCCTCCCCTCTCTCCAACGCCTGCTGATTTTTTCCTATTAGGGTGAAACTTTTTTTTGTTGTTTTTTCCTGGGGTGTGTTTTTTTCTCCCTGTAACTGCCAAAGGGTTTCAGGGCTCATTCAAGATAAATTATTCAGTTTAAACGGAGATGCCATAAATCTTAAATGGCAAACAATGGATGATTCTCCCCTTAGACACACGGAGCCTGCAAAAACTAATCTCATGCTAAGCAATGGTGTGTCCTGCTCCAGCTGCTGATGGCAAAATTTACGGGGGGTAGCATTTGTTTCCTTCTGTACATCTATATTTAGGTTGCCACAGGGCCTCCCCTGCCCACAACAACGTGTGAACTGGTCACCATGGGAGAGAGAGACAGGGAAACAGCTCACCCAGTTTGGGAAAGGCTCCATCACACAAACTTCCAGCTATTTCGCCTGTGAAATAAGGACGCTTCAAAGTGGGAGAAAGGATGGAGCAGCTTGTGTAAGTGAATTAGGATTAGCAGCCCCATGTGTTGTTTTGCTGAGATTTAAGCCTCTCACGTAGCGGGACTTGTGCTTCTCTCTTTGGAAAGCTTGGCATGAAATCCATACTGTTTAAAGCAATTTTATGCACCCTGCACCCAGCGGACCCAGCTGGAAGGAGGTGAAGCTTCAGACCCCACCTGCAGCACTCCAATCCCCGCTCCATCACCCAGGCGAGCTCCTCCTTTTTCCCTCCTCCAGAATTCAAAGCACAGCCTTAAGTTTGCAGCATCTGGAGGGTGTTGCTGCTCCTTAAGGAGGAGAACCAGCTCCAAACACAGAAAAATCCCCGGCACAGCTTGGGTGCCAGGAACCATTTGAGATAACACTGTGGGCTAGCACCAGCTCCGGCCACCGCGCGGGAGCGAGCGGCTGCCAGCGGATCCTGGGGAAAGCACATTTCCCGCATTTCCCCCGGCTGGGTGAGGAGCTGGGGCCTTCTGTGTTTAAATCTTTCTTCACACTGCACACCCCCACTCCTCCCAACCATCTGCCAGGCGCGCCGTGCCCCTGGGCCAAGTCTGGAGCCGGCTGCTTCTCCCGGCAGAACCTTCCCCAGCCCGGATCTGCCCCAGCGCTTCCGCACGCTCCAACTGCTCTTCTCCATCACGAGAGGAGCCAAGTTGGGAGCTCTGCTGCCATTGCCCCTACCCCCACATCAGCTGTAGCAGCAGTGAGCGACTGCTTGGGCTCCTCTCTACCTTCCAGGGCCATCTGGACAAGCTCAGACCTTGTGCCGAGGGGGATGGAGGAGGGCCAGCAGCACCTTGGTGTTGTCAGCCGGGAAGAAAGTTATGGTCTGGAAGCAGGAGGTTTATGTGCATACATGAAACGCTCACGGCTTCCTCGAGCTCCTTTATGTCTGCCGAGTCCTCTGGGGATGGCATGGACTCCTAATGGATGCTGCATTAGCTAATCCAGTGATTCAATTACTCCTAAATACTCTCTGGTGACCGGGGCTGGCCTTCCTGCTCACTTACTGGAAATAGTTGCTCTTCCAGGGGGAGGGGAGCAGGGCTTCCATTATAAGAAGCAGCCCCCTCTGTTTCCTTTGTGTTGTCCTTCCACACAGCTTCCAAGGGCAGGGATGGAGGCACACAGACCTGACTGAGATCCAGCCTCCCTCCCCACGGGACAGGCACAATCCCTTCCTGACTTCATGGCTCAGCCATGCCCCAGGAGCCACCAGCTGCACCCACCTGGCTCAGGTGAAACCAGAGGTGCTGAGTCCTGGTGACACTCAAATCCCTGGAAACAGAATCAAGGTGATGTCACAGGTGGCCTCATCCATTTGCTATGGTCATCCTTCAGCTGGACAGCCCTGGGTCCAGTGTTGGGTTCATGACAGACACTCAGGGGCCGGAGCAGGTCCAGGGAATGGAGCTGGGGAAGGGGCTGGAGAACCAGGAGGGGCTGAGGGAGCTGGGAAAGGGCTGAGCCTGGAGCAAAGGAGGCTCAGGGGGGACCTTGTGGCTCTGCACAAGTCCCTGCCAGGAGGGGACAGCCGGGGGGGTCAGGCTCTGTTCCCAGGGAACAGGGACAGGAGGAGAGGGAACAGCTTCAAGTTGCACCAAGAGAGGTTTCCACTGGATATTGGGAAAAATTTCTTCCCTGAAAGGGTTTTCCAGCCCTGGCACAGCTCCGAGGTAGTAGAATCACCATCCCTGGAGGGATTTAAATCCATGTGTTTGTAGTACTTGGGAACATGGGTTGCTGGTGAGCTTGGCAGTGCTGGAGAACGGTTGGATTTGATGATCTTAGAAGGTTTTCACAACCTAAATGATTCCATGATTCTATGATCCTTAAAGTGGATCTGGATAGTGGATACTGGGCTTGACAGACACCTATCCAGGAAATCATTATGCCTTCTGCTGCCCAAATTCACATGGCAGCTTTGAAGGGACATCTCTTCATTTCCTACACACTCTGCCTCTGGATGGATAAACCTGAGTGTCCTACAGCAAACCTCAGTGCTTTGCAGTATGGGCAGAGATCTATAAGCCTAAGATCATCATTAGTCCAAGTTCTAGAAAGTACCAGGAAAGTACTAGGAAGTAGATCTTGAAAGATGAGATGAAAGACAAATTTGTCACTGGGAGGAGTAAGAAGCTCCTGCTTGGGAAGAGGAAGTTTGATCCTGGAATGTAGGATGGCAGTAAATCGGGGTGGATACACTGAAGGAAATAGTGCTCCCCTCTGGAAAGTGCTCAGCCAGGCCACAGGAGAGGTCGCCATCAGTCTCAAGTGGCTTTTACATAATAAAACGCTTCCTTAGAAAAATAATTTCTTAGAAAAACGAGGAAAAATTTGCACGAAGTAGGAGTGCCAAGCACAATTCCCTTTGATTTGTCAGGGATGAGCCATCAAAGAAGATCCACTTTTGGCTTAACTTTTACATTAGGATTTCTATATTCACTTTTGACCAGGGAAGAGCTGAAGTATGTACAAAAGACATTGTCTGCATGGCCTTGAAAGGGAGAGATAAAATCTTGCAAGCTTCTGCCAAAAACTTCATATGGCCAGAAACCACAAGGCAGACTTCTTACTTTGGCTCTTAGACCTAAAGAGCAGAAGAGACCAAATTGATATGTTAAAAGAAATATAAAAAATTAAAGCACATTAAAAAGAAAAATATTAAATATTCAAAAGTATATTTAATATATATGTGTGTATATACACAAATACTTCTCTTCTGGGCTGTTCCACTATTTTCAGGGCTGAAAATTCCCCATTATATTTAGGAAAAACCCTTTTTCTTAATCCAGCAGTCATAGGTGGGGCACATAACATGGATAGAGTGGAAAGGGAAATATGAAGAGAAAACCTGGAACACAGGACAGGCAGAAGAGACCATAAATCCAGGGGAAAAGAATCAGATAGAAACAGCCTGAAATTCAGATAAATAGTACCCTTTCTTTGCATTGCAGAACTAATTTAGAGAAGAAATTATGGATGAGGAAGGATTGGGATTGGAGTCACCTCAGAAGGTGGAACAAAATAGGGAATAACTTTGTTCCTGTAACCAGGAGATGCAAAGTTCCTGATGCTCTGTGCCTTGGTGGGTTTGAAAACAACCACGTGGTTGTGGGGACAGCTCTGAGGACAGGCTCTCAGGGGACAGACCCTATTTCACATCCCTAAAATCCTTCCCAACCCTCCAGACCAAACCTCAGGCATTCAGGAAGAGCCAGAATGGGACAGGAGAACCACGGGCATTTCCAAACCCTGTTTGTGCCCCTCGTTGGTGGCAATGATGGAGTTAACTCTGCTCCCATCTCCATGTGGAGCAGGCAGCCTGCCAGAGGCTCCAAGTCTGGGAAATCAGCAGGCACATCTTGGCTCCCTGGGAACAGATTGTCACCTCGGCTCAGCTCCGGGGGAGAGGATCCCACGGTCACGGCTGAGTGTCCCCGTGTCACAGCAGTGATGCCTTGGGAAGGGTGACCTGGAACAGAGACTGGGCAGAGCTGGAGAATAAAGTAGATATTTATTGAAAGGCCTTTAGGGTACACCTTGAGCAGGACACCTTGGCCAGGTGTCCACCCAAGATGGACCCAAAATGGTCACAAAATGGATGAACAGTCACAAAGTCTCACACTTTTATAAGCTTTGGTCCATTCGCATATTGGGGTTTAATTGTCTAATTCCAGCTCCAGGTTGTGAGGTCTCATCCTTCTTGTTCCTCCCTTCAGCCACCCTTGGTTGTGCTTTTGGGGCTGAAAGTTGTCCTTGGTGTGCAGCAGGAAAAGGATTTGTTTTGTGTCCCTGCTCTGTGCAGAGCTGAGTGACCCTGACTGTGAGCTCAGAGCTGCACCCCTGGGCAGCACAGAATCTGAAAAACATGAAAGATCAAACTTAAGGCATCAGCAGGGCACTGGGGACCTGCAAAGAGGAAATGCCTTTGGATCTCCACCAGGTTCTGGCAGTCGTTGCTCCACCAGCATCCTTTGTCCTGGTGTAACCTGCTGGTGCTTTGTGTTCCACCCCTGGTCACCCCCAGCCGTCCACACTGCTCTCAAGGGCTGGAAATTCCCCAAATCCACCCTGAACCCTTCCCCTCATGCTGATCCCAGTACAACCAGACTTGTTGGTTTGAGCTGGAGCAAAACCAGTTTAGTTGGGTTACAGGGCACTGACAGAGACTGAAATCTTGTGAGAGTCCAGAGGGAGCAAGGTGTGCACAGCACCATCCCCAGAGGGAGCAAGGTGTGCACAGCACCATCCCCTCTCCTGGCAGCTGTGGCTGTGCAGCTGAGCACCTCTGTCCACCCAAGGAGCACCTTCCCAGGACAATGGACAAGATCCATGAGGGAACCGCCTTCTCCAGCATCATTTCTGGGGCAGAACCATCAGTAGAGCTTCAGGTAGTGGAGCCACACCGAAAAACCCCCTTCTAAAAC
The DNA here is from genome assembly GCA_013400435.1 of Pycnonotus jocosus. Lineage (NCBI taxonomy): Eukaryota > Metazoa > Chordata > Aves > Passeriformes > Pycnonotidae > Pycnonotus > Pycnonotus jocosus. Next base: position 211,608 of record VWYP01024249.1, read on the forward strand.
CTGCCAGATCAGAAAACACAGCTGGGTAAATTCTGGAATGTGATCCGTTTAGAGGGGCGAAAAAACCCCAGCAAATCCACAGCTCACCCTGTGCTCTTCCCTCAGGCTGGAGCTCAGACATAGAATTATGGGCCTGTTATTTGGGCTGGAGGGAAAATCCATCAGAAGTCACGGGCGTAGGGCACGCAGTGTGCATTGGAGCAGCTTCAGCTCGGGCCAGCACAAGGCAGGGGGACTCCATCTGCTCCAGCCAGCTCTGTCACAGTGCCACTCTCACATTTTATTTGTGCATCCTGGCTGCTCTGACCAGGATCTACGCAGGAACCTCCTCCCCAGCCCCTGGTTTCTCTCAGCATGCAGGGAATTCAAAGTCACACTCCTGACAGCACGAGGAGTTGGAGCAGAATTGGCTGCAGCGTCACCAAATCAGCTGGAAAGTTTGCAGAGCTGCAGCGAGGCAGGAGGGCTCGTTTTTCTCAGCTGATGAAAAGCCTGGAGAGCATTTTTATTAAATCCATTGAGGGGAAACCCCAGGATCAGTGGCAGAAGGGGACAAGGGGTTGTTATGGAGAAAAATCCTCTCTTAAACTACACAGGACTCTTGGAGAGAGGCCCAGCAGAGGCACGATGAGTTATGAAAAATTATCAACAACTCCTACAAATGAAATGGCCACAGCGCTGTGACAAATCAGCTCTGAAAAATACACACTCCAACCCCACTGGGAGGTGAAATCCAGACTCTGTGATGCTATGGCTTCATCAGAGCCCACACAGCAATCAGAGGACGAGTCCTTTCACAAGCACAGAGCTGCTGTTTCCTCAGCAAACCCAGAACAGACCCACGAGGTGCTGGTGAGACACATCTCTGTGATGTGCAGCTTTGAAAGCCTGTCCTGTACTTTGAATCCTTGCTCTCAACCCACCTCAGTCCATGTCCCTGGGGTTTTGAAGCCTTCTGCTCCTTGGTGTCCATCCCTGAGCAGGAATTCAGCTGTGCCTGCTGCTTACACAGGGCCTTTCCCTGATGCCAGCTTCTGCCCCTTCCCTGCTCCTCGATTCTGTTTCATGCTCTCTTCACTGTTTTGGGGTTTTTTTTGCCTTCCATCCAACTCTAACCATCCCCTGCTCGTGCTTTGTGCAGCAACACTCACAATTTGGGGACCTCCAACATTGGAGAGCTGGCTTAGCTTCCAGTCATAGAATCATGGAATGGTTTGGGTTGGAAGGGACCTTAATGATCATCTCATTCCAACCCCCTGCCATGAGCAGGGACAGCTTCCACTATCCCAGATTTCCCCAAGCCCCATCCAACCTGGCCTTGGACACTTCCAGGGATGCAGAGGCAGCCACAGCTGCTCTGGACAACCTGTTCCCACAATAATCTGTATCCAAACATAGTGAGCATCCAGATGTTCTCTTTCCACCGCAGGATTTGCATCTGCAACCTTCCTTTTACACGGAATGCAGGATCTGAGAGCAGCCTGGCAGAAAAACGGGGGTTTTACCATCAAAGAAGCCAAAGGAAGTTGGCCAAGTGCCTCACCCATAGGGAGTCTCTGTGAGGGAATCCCTTGCCACCATGGAGCATTTCTGTGGCAGATGCTCAGTGGAGTTGATCAGAGAGAAACAGTCTCCCCCTCCCAGACCTCCCCTGGCCTTCCCTCTCAATTCAGGTGGAGAAAGGGGCTGAAGAGAGAAATCTCTCTCCTTTTCAAGCGCTTCCTCCTCCATGCTACAAAGTGTTGCTCCCACCCTGCGAAGTGAGGACGTGCAGCACACCAACCTTTCCCTGGGAAGCAGCCTCCCAAGGAACAAGCCCCACCATTTCCTGCAAGTGAACTTTAAAGAGGAGGAAGCCTTTGTTTCTCGGCTCCTTTTAGGTGCTGATCAATACCACAGCTTCAAACCCTCACAAACACACCTCTCCCTGTGCTCAAACCAAGCCTGGAGGCTCCTTTTGCTCCTTCTGATGCTGGGCAGCTTTTCTTCCAGCCCTGCTTCCCCACCCTCCTGCCACCAGAGTGGGACCCAGGGCACATTCAGTATTCCAGCCAGCTCCACATCCACCCAGCCAATTATTGAGCAAGGCCAGGTGCCACGGGAGCAGTGACCAATGCCACCTCCCGGGGTGGGCCAGCAGAGAGGGTGACATCTCAGTGACACAGGGCAAGCCCATCTCAATCCCAGCTGCGTGTCCAGCTCATCCATAATGCAGCCAGGCTGCTCACGGCTTCTCCCTGTTGCTTTCGGTAGGGGATGAGCAGGGAAATCACTGATCGTTAGCAACAACAGACAGAAGGATCCCAAGGGCAAACTTCATGTTGTATTCATAAAGCCAACCCTCCTCGCAGCCAGGCTGGCTCCCCGAGGCAGGGCTGCTGCTCAGGACATCTGGGAAAATACAGGTTTTATTTCAGCAGTGCCCAAAAAATCAAGGCCACCTTATGCAAGATCATCCCTGTCCTGTTGAGTTTAAAATTCAAATAGTCAGTGTGAGAAAGGAACAAGAGACTTAGGGAGGTGAGCTGGCTTTCCAGAATAGGATTGGAAATTAGTTCAGGGCTGGGAATGCCTCTGTGGTGTCCAGCCAGAGGCAGAATCACAGCAGCATGGTGGGACTGTCCTGTAAAGGACACATTTAAATATTCCAGGTGCTGGAGTGTTTATCATTTTTCTTGGTCCTGCACCTTGGCCATAAGGAATTGATATCTCTGATATTTAACCTATATGCTACTCTCCCCAGTCATAATCCAGTTTACTGCCCAATGTTATTTCTCTCCTCTGGTTTTTACACACTTCAGAGACCTTTAGTGTTTTAGGATCTGTTGTAGGGTGTGCTCCTACCTTTCATTGCCTGGTGGAATTGCACACCTGCTCTCTGATCCTCTCACTGCTCTTCCCTCAGTAATTCTGGTTTGTGAAAGTAATTCAGGTTACACTGTGCCAAATTACCAGCGCTGGTAATTTGGAGGTAGCTGCATGAGAGAAAACTACTTTTATTTGAAGATCATTCCAGAAAATAGTGTTTCCTGTCCTGAATATGTGCCACCACCACGTGCAGACACCAGGATGGTGCCAAAATGTCACACACTTAGCCCAAGCCTCGGTAAAGTCAGATTTAAAGTGAGGCAGTGGCCTGACAACTTCTTCCCATCAAATCAGCTGGGAGCAGCAGGGTCCCTCTTTGGGATACAGCTGATCCCTCAGTCTGGATTTATAGGCATTAAAGAAAAATCTCTGACCTCATTTGGGACCCATAAACAGAATCCATAACACCTGATGCCAGCCCAACACCATGAATGGCTGTGGCCAAAATTATGTGTCACTGCTAGATAAAAATTCATGTTTGAAACCACTCTCCATGGCTGCAGCATCCTGTGAGGAGAAGACCATTCCTTTGGAAACCAAGGAAGGGTGTTTATAGCAACATTATCCACATAGATAAAGAGAAAGAAATATAGAAATATAGAAATATAGAAATATAGGAATATAGGAATAAATATAGGAATATAGAAATAAATATAGGAATATAGAAATAATATATAAATATAGAAAGGAAGCAACACAAGCCTGACTGTTCTGAGCAACCTGGCCTACTGGAAGGGGTTGCTGCCATGGCAGAAGGGTTGGAACAAGAGGATCTTTAAGGTCCTTTCAAACCCAAACCACTCTGTGATTCTATTATTTAATTGGGTTTTTTTTTTAATCTTGGCTCATCCAAAGGTAGTTTGAAATCGTGTGTTGCAGAGCTGGAAAAGCCCCAGTTCTCACCAGGATCTTCATTTGGGGCTGCTACTCTGTAACCTGCTTTTTATTACTGTTTCAAACATGCGAGATGGTTGAATTTTCCGGGGATAATGAAGTGAGGGCAGTTGTTGGGATTCAGGAGGACGTGAGGATTTTGCAGGCTGATGTTAACAGAGAAGGTGAGGAGGCACAGAAGTAGAATATGAAATTTAATGTGACCGAGCGTGAAGTGACTCACGGGGGTAAGAGCAGCCTCAAGTCAAGCGCAGTTTAAACGACGCCAAATGAGCAACACAAAGCAAAATTCAGACTTCACCCACAGAATCAACATTGCACAGGGATGCAATATAATATCTGAGGGGTCAGGGGGTCAACAGGAGAAGCAGGTGAGGGCACCAGCAGGCTCAGCTAACGACCACTAAGGTAGTTAGAAGGAGACTCATTTGCTTCCCTTTCTGATGCCAAGCCCCATCCTCAGCTGCTCACACCCTGCTTCCTGATCTTTATGACTTTGCCAAAGTTTAATTGGCCCAGCTGATGCTTCCCAAGCTGGGGCTGCAGGCTGCGGGGTTGGTTATTTGTGTTGTTATTTGCCAGAGGAGGTGGAAGCAGGGAGGAGGGGAGGAGGCTCGGGTTTCAATACAAAGTGAGTGCAACACATTCCGAGTCAAAATGCATCGGACAAACGGTGAGAAAAGATTGTTTCAGCTTTCTAGGGGAGCAGGGCTGCCTCTTCCATGCTTTGGAATAGGGTTTTGAAAGGAGAAAAGAGAGATGGAGTCATTCTGATACCTGGGGAATGGCTTTTTCCCACTCCCTGGGAGCTGTGCACTTGCTAAGTTAAAAAAAAACCTCCAAAAACTTCAACTTTCCAATTATTCAAGAAAAGCTTGTTAATACATGGTGACCACATCTCCTGAGTCATTTGTGTGCACTGGCCTTGCTCCTTCCCCTCACCTATCCAGGAAAGCAGCTGGATAAACCCTGGGAGATTTGCCTTGCTGGCTCACCCCAGTGATGGTCCACTCTTATTTAGGACAAGAATTTGGAGCAAGAAAATTTTTCTCCATAAACTCATCAGGGCCCCTTCTGGCTTCCCAAGCAACAGTTGAAGAAAGGAATGGAATGGAATATAGAATTTAGGAGAATAGAATAGAATAGAATAGAATAATTTCAGTTGCAAGGGCCCTAGAGTGACCATCCTGCCCAACTGTCTGACCAGTTTAGGGCTGTCCAAAGTTTCAAGCCTGTTTTTAAAGGCATTGTTCAAATGCCTCCTCAACACCAACAGGTCTGGGGAATTGACCACCTCTCTAGGAAGACTTTTCCAGTGTTTCAGTGAAGAAATGCTTCCTAATATCCAGTTTAAACCTCCCCTGGCAGAGTTTTGAACCATTCCCATGTGTCCTGTCAGTGGATACCAGGGAGATCAGCACCTCCCTCTCTGCTTTCCATCCTCAGGAAAATGTAGAGAGCCTCTCAGCCTCCTTTTCTCCAAACTAGACAAACCCAGGGTCCTGGAACATCCATCACAGGACATTCCTTACAGCCCTGTGCCAGCAAGGGTAAAGAACAGGGAAGGAATGAGAGAGAAGAACTTGACACAAGCAGATGTTGGCTGAGTGTCTCTGGATTGACAGGAGAGATATTGACTGTCCAAACCATGACAAGGCATCATTTTGGGATGCACTGTTGGGCTTGAACCAAAACCTTTCCAAGAATTCTGCTCCCAGCCCAAATCCTGGCCCGTGTTTGTCAGCACTGACGTAGCCTGGTGCTCCCATCCCACAGTTTTTTCCACTGTCAGGAGACAGAAATGAGACTTTTCTGCTCTCAGCTGCTGCTCAACACAGAGCACCCATCACACTCAGCACAGCTCCACAGGACGGATCTCAGAGATGAATCCTGGTGACAACCAACAGAGCAGGCATGAAGGGGGAATTCGTGGAAATTCAGCCTTTTTCCTTATAAAAACAGGAGAAAAGTTAAGAAGAAGAAAGATGTTTATAACCCTGAGCAAAATGAACACCGGTGTTTTAAAATCAAAACTAGAAATGCCCAAATTGCCAGTGTGGATACTCGAATCCAACCCCTTTCATATATATTATTCCATTATAATCTTGATTACATGGCTGAATGGGTTTTGTCTGCAGAGTTTGGCTCCCAGGACACAACTTTCTTACAGAGGCAGGCACCAAGTTTCTCCCTGTCATTCAGGGGGTGATTCCATCCCTTCTTTCCATGGGATTATGAATTTCCTTTCAAAACACTCTCCCAAGATGAAGCTGTGGTGTGATCCTCACATTAAATTCTAGGAGTTGATACATAGATAAAAAAAAACATACATCCATTAGGGCTGCTTGATTTCAGCTGCAAAAACTCATTTCTTTCCAAAGCTGAGCCTTTTTTAGAGCTTTCTTTGTTAGATCTCTAAGGTACCATTAATTTTTAGCTGCAATTGCAACTATTCAACATTTTTACAAAGTGGATTGCTTGGTTTCAATGAATGGTCAACAAAGAAGATTTTAGTCTAAATTACTTTCTGTGTGAGCAAGATGAAGGGACTTTTGTGGGAGAGCCAAGGCTGAAATAGGGCTGGTCACACCCCAAAAATTCTCTTTTGAAGGAGGAGAAACGAATAATCAAGATTTAATTTTTAAAATTAATAACCAGGATTTAAATGTTTAAAATATATTCATGAATCCAGGACCTTCTACAAAGGATGAGAGGGTGAAAAGGAGCAGAGTCATGGTCAGATTGTGTTTCTGGAGTGAGCTTAGGCCAAAATTTAGTCCCTGGTCTAAATCCAGCCACTGCTGCAGAACACAGCCTTCACAGCTCCTCTGCAGTGGAGGAGACAGACCTTGTTTAAAAAAAAAAAAAAAGGGGATATTTATGACAATTTTACTTCCCTTACTAAGTCAAGGAAACTGGAGACTTGGTAAACTCCAGTTTTAAGTGAAAATGCCACACAGTCAACAGGAAACAAAGAATGAATTGGAGACTCTCAGAGTAATTTGGGCTGGAAGGGACATCTGGGGGTCTGTGGCCCAGCTCCCCACTCAAAGCAAGGCCAACTCCAAAGTTAGATCAGCTCTGAATTTAGATGAGGTTGCTCAAGGCCATCTCCTTGGGCTGTGTGCTCAGCAGAGAAACAATCCAGTGTGGTGGTTTAATCCCAGCTGGAAACAGCTCCACACATCCATGGGATGGGAGACAATGGGAAGGGTAACAGGGAGAAAACCCATGGCTTGGGATAAAGACATTTTGACACGGAAAGCAAAAGCCATTCATGAGCAAAGCAAAACAAGGAATTGACTCCTCACTTCCCATCACAGCCATTCCCAGGGCAGCAGGGCTCCATCACATGTAAAGGTGACTTGGGAACACAAACGCCACCACTCTGACCGTCCCCATGGCCTTCTGCTCCTCCCAGCTTTATATACTGACCAGAGGGTCTGGAATGTCCCCTTGGTCACTGGGGTCAGCTGTCCTGGCTGTGACCTCTCCCAAACTCTTGGTCTGGAATGTCCCCTTGGTCTCTGGGGTCAGCTGTCCTGGCTCTGACCCCTCTTGTGAACCCCAGGGCTGGGTGGGGTGAGGAGTTTAAAAGGCCTCGACTCTGTGCAAGAGCTGCAGAGCAATAACCAAACATCCCTGTGTTAGCAAATCCAAAACAGCCCAATTCCAGCCACTGTGGTGAAAATTTACTTTATTCCAGCCAAAACCAGCACATCCAGGGATTTCCCTGGGAAAGGCTCCTCAGTCATGGGCAGACACTTGTGTCCAGGGGCTCTTCTACCTCTGCCCAGGAGGTTCCTGGCCATAAATGTGTCCTGTGCCTTGTCCACATCCATCTGTAAGACAAGGATGTGTCCATCCACTGCCCTAATCCAAAAATGTCCCAGCTTTGGAAACTGTCACCAAAACTTCTTTACTCTGCAGTGGGATAATCCAAACCACATTCCCTGCTCTCTCTGAAGGACTTCACAGCCCTCATAATTAAAACCCATTTAATTGCTGTTGTATGTTCTATATAATGTCATGCCAAAGAAACGAGTGCTGAGTGTGCCACCAGCCAGGGGTGTGACAAAGGTGATGTTCCAGGCCATGGGAGCATCTCATGAGGGGCAGCTTCGATGACATCCTCCCATCCTTTACCCTCCTGCAATTAGAGCTCTTCTCCTAATGCCTGTCCCCACGTGGGCACAGGCCACCAGCATCCTGCCCCTTCCCAACTTCTGAGCGCTCCTCTTTGTAGCCTCAATGTCCTTTGACTGCAGAATTCGGGATGTAATTATTTATTTACATGGCTGTGCAGCCTGGAGGGGCTCGCTCACAAGGCTTTCGTGAGAGGACTGTGATTACTGGGGCTTTGCAGACGATGATTAAAGCAGCGTGACTAAAGTGTTTCAAGTGATCTGTCCTGAAAAAGGGCAACGCATAAAGTGCCCTCTTCCTGCAGCTGCTGCCTGTGTTCAGAGACAGATTTGTTAACTGCAGTGACAAAAGGGAGCTTTTTTTTTTTTCCCTCTATTCCTTCTCATCGCCTCGGCGTTAATCAAATACAGCCCGCGCTGGGTTTTTACTCCTTCCAGTTGCCCGCTCAAATTGTTGACTCATTTCCAGGCACCTCCACGCTCACCAGGCTCTTGACAGCAGCGAGGTGGGAGACGGGTCCCCAAAGGCATAATTTGAAGACAGGATATTTTACAGAGCTGTCAAGAAGTTCTTCATTTGGGCTGCCGAGCCTTTATTACTCGTGACGTGCTGTAAAACAGAGAGGACCCAACTCGCATCTCGCGTTTCAGGATGAGTTTGCAAGAGTGAAAAAGAAAAAGAAAAAAAAAAATCCCACACCAGCAAGAACCCTTCTCTTCAGCTTGGAGCTTATCTAAGCTGCTGCTCTCCAAGGGAGATAAACGTGGGTCCTCTCAATCTGATTATCACAGCCACTTCACAGGCTCGATACCATCGTTAATCCACGGGCCACTATGAAATTAAACTGGCTGATGTGCTCGGAGAGAGGCCAGGCTTGAATGGCTGAAGGATGAAAAGCAAGGGTGTAAAAGGGGAGGATGGAGGAATTTCTTTTCATCCCTCGGTTTGTACAGAGCCGGGCTGAATATTCGTGGTGGGTGGCAAAGTTTGGGAGAAACGGGGGAAAAACACAGCAATAGGAAATCTTAACTTGAGGGAGTTTGTCTGGTCACAGATATTTTCCCTAAATATTTATAAAGGAAATGCTGGGTGCTGGCTGCTTTTGGTACACAGATGGAATTAGCTACCTGCTCCAAAATCACAGAATAAGCTGAATTAGAGGGCCCTCAAGTTCAACTCCAAGCCCTGCAGTGAGAAAGGAGGAAACTGAGGTGGAATTTAGGAACATTTACTGGGATTTTAGAGCGTTTTCCAGCTGGATAAAGTGGGTAAGATGTACCTTGGAAATACAAAAACTCTCCTGAGTTGTAGCAGCAGCCTCTTACTCCACCTGTAAAGGTCAGGTTTCCATGAAAACTATGATTTTGTGGGAAAATCGTGAAAACTATTATTTTTGTGATGCTGTGGGAAAAATCATCAGCACAGCCACACAGCCTTATGCAGGAGAAAGAGGGGGAAATGATGAAGCAACAGCTGAAGGTGGTTTGGATTTGTAAACATGGCACTCACAAGGAGGGATGTCATGAAGAAACCACTTTTCCAGAAGGCAAATCTCCTTCTAAATAATCCCCACCCTACGCAAATACCAGATTTACTCCCCAAAACAGTTTCTCCTCAAACAGAGAATGAACGGAGGGAATTCCGCCCCATGCAGCCAAAGTGTGATTTTTCTGGAAAGTGACGAACTGCCCCAGTTTCAGTGATGTCACAGGGATCAGAGGTGGGGCTTGGTGACACGGAACAGGCTTGGGATTGTCCCCGCCACCGCCAGCTCGCTTTGGTCCCATCAAACTCCCACCTCAGCAGCACCAATCCCACAAAAACAGAGGCAGCAGGAGAGTGTGGGAGAGGCTGGAAAGGCTTTCAGGGGAGGAGAGGAGGTGTCCTGGTTTAGGACAAATTTGGGAGGAAACCTCCGAAGGGGGTGGCTCGGGAGAGCAAACCCAAACAGCCCGACCCCCAACTGGTCCAGGAAAAAATCTCCTTAGAGAAAAGTGGAAAAAATTAATTATTTAACAAAGTGCCCACAAGCACAAAGAATGGATAGCGTGAAACAACAAAACCTCTCGCTGCTCTGAAGAGAGATGGCAAACTCAGAAAGTCTTTGCTGTGGGTTGTAGCTCAACTCTCCCAGTCCCTCCAGCGCTGGAAAATGCCAAGGCCCAGTCAAGTGAGAGCTCCCAGTGCTCTTCTGGGTTTTCAGTCCAGAGCAGGGTTAAACAGTCCCAAGAAAAAGGAAAAATTACAATCCAGGAAACTTCTCTGCCTCAGTTAGCTAGAAAGTAAATAAAAGCATAGCATAATGCTATAATGCATAGCATAATAAAAGATCTCTGTCCCGCTGTCTGTCTGTGCTGCAGACAAGATGCTCCAGGAGCAGAGTGTGTAGAAGTGAGAGCAGTTTCTGCAAACAAACTCCACCATTCTTCTTTCCCCCACTTTGCTCTCAGAACCAGTCTTAGGGTGTAGAACTTGATATCCAGCATAAACAGAGCAGACAATTGGGGATACAAGGACCAAAAAATCACCCCAGAATGGGGGGTTTGGTCACTTCACCTTTGAAGAGACAGAGCCACAGCCTGGAGTTGGATTCTTCAGAAAGAGAGCCATGTGAGGAGTTATAAATGGTGGGAGCTTTTAATCTCTGAGTGAGCTACAAATCGAAGGTGAACCTCATTAACTTGGACACTTTGTGTGTTAAAAAAATGAGAAGCGTTTCACCTAATGAGGAGCTCTTAATAGGTGTTGGTTTTTTTGCTAAATTATCATATTAAGCAGAAGATAATTAACAAGCATTTTCTTAATGTGGCGCTCTGCTGATAAAATCTCATTGTCTATAAATCATCAAGACACTGCAGAAAAAAAAAAAAAAAAAGCCAAAAATTGCTTTTTAATTATGCTGGGCATGATGGACAAAAAGTACAGGACTATTTCAATTGTTGGGGAACCAGGAGGGAACGACAAGAATCTCCAACCTGCTGTGGCATGTATGAGGTCCCTTTAGGTAAATCAAACCCTTAGGGCTGGTTTTTAAAACACTTTACAGTACTTAGGGACACTGACATGTCATTATGGGAATGGATTCCTCAGGGGTATGATGTGGCAGGAGTTTCAGAGAAAATGTCAGCTCCCAGTGATACTTTAGAGGAGATGGAGGTGTCTCCTCTAAGACAAAAAAAAAAAAACATTCTGGAAAGGAAAGTGAGCCAAGATGAA
>VWYP01024250.1:0-11472 GCA_013400435.1 Pycnonotus jocosus
TTTTTATGTGCCACAGGTGCTCTGGCCACGCTTGCATTGCCTGCATTCCTTCCTCCTCTTTACTGCACAGGTATTAATCTGTGCACATATAGAGTGTACAATGTAATTTATAGAACACACCCACACAGAGCTGGGGGGCATTTACAAGGGCTGGCAGTGACAGGACAAGAGGAGAATGGCTCCAAACTGGCAGAGAGCAGCTTTAAATCAGAAATTGGGATAAAAACCCTCCCTGGGAGGGTGAGGAGGGGCTGGGATGGAATTCCCAGAGCAGCTGGGGCTGCCCCTGGATCCCAAGGCCAGGCTGGGTGGGTTTGGAGCAGCCTGGGATGGTGAAATGTGTCCCTGCCATGGCAGGGGTGGCACTGGGTGATGTTTGAGGTCCCTGCCAGCCCAGGCCATGCCCTGCTCTCTGTGGGTGTTTTATTTTATTTTATTTTATCCATGGCTAGAAATGAACACAGCTGGGTCCCTCCTGTGCTGCTCCCAGCACTGAGCAGCTCAGTGTGGAGGCTTCACCCCATTTATTCTGTATTTTAGGGGTTCAGCCACGCAGGCTGTGCTGCCCCATCTGCTTTTCTGTGCAACAGTAGTTCAATAACTCAGCTTCAACCAACTTGGGATTTATTTCTGGAGAAAAGGAGCATCCTCAGACATCGTGTTGTGCCTTGTTGTCTCTTTGAAAAGGAAACTGCTATGTTAAAATGCTCTAGCTAGGCTGAAGGGTTGCAATATATACAGCACTAAATTATTTCCTGTCCTTGCTGAGCTGTGTTTTTTCCAGTATTAGCATTTCTGTTACTCAATACAACTTCCTCTCTGTAGAAGCACGAGCTTAACCTTGGAAGAGTTAATAGCATTTTGGTGAGCAATTTGTTCTCACTTTTTTTTCTGGAAGATAGCCATATTTGCACATGAGGAAATTCTGTCTTTCCTCAGTTATCTGAATGTTTCACCACAGTGCCTTCCTGCCATTGTACCAAAGGCCTACAAATATCTTGTCTGCAGGGTGAACGACTCTAATGCATTTTCCATCAAAGCTGCTCCGTGTGGAGTTCATGGGGCACGCTGGAACTCAAAAGTTCATCTCTTTTTATTTGTCCTCTCTCTGTGTGTGTGTGTGTGTGTGTGTATTTTTGTTTTAACTTCCATTTTTCCATCCGAGCTTTGGCTGCGAATACAGGATGAGCTTCTATAAACTTCTGCATCAAATATACGTAGAATAAAAACCATCATTCATGGTATGGAAACAGTCTGAGAGTGGAATGGGAGTGGGCAGATAGCAGGAAGATTTTTTTTTTTTGGTTTTTTTTGGTCAGTTATGAGTGTTGGAAGTCGAGTTTGCCAGGAGAGGAATTGCTGGTGAAGATGCTTGCAATGAAATACGAAGTCCTGGTTTTGTTTTTCTCCATGAGAATGAGCAAAAAATGTAAGACCTGAGCAACAGCAGTGGAGTGAAAGTGTCTCATGTATGTTGTTTTTACTGGGAGAAAGAATGTAGAAGAGTCATGGGTTTTGCACTTGCTTTATTTGTATCCATGTAAATACGTATCCCTCCATCCTCCCCGTAGGAACACAGCATTTCCTGAATGGAGAGGATTTCCAAAACCAGCACTATGTTATTCTCCATTGTATAAAATCTGCTGCTTCATAACATATCTAAACCAGTTCTCAAAGTAGCTAGCATGTTTTGTTTTGTTTTTTTTTTTTTAAAAAGTGTATTTTGTAATCCATATCTTTCCAACAAAAGTGACTGTGCTTTTTTTTGTCTGACCAAATATGCAACAACTTTTGGATTATGGATTGTATTTATAAAAGATCAGTTTTCATTTGCTGAATGCCTTACTTTTCTATGCAATTGTTGTTGAATTGTTGTTGTCCTAAAAAAAAAAAAAAAAGAATGTATTTGATAAATTTCCCAAAGACTTCAAAGACAGCTTTAAACACTTAAGAAATGTGTTTCTAAATATTTCAATCTGACTTTTCCCCCTGCATTTCTTTCCAAATTGCTACTTAACAGGGAACAATGATCTGCCAGATGGGACTCAAGAAAACGACTGTCTTCATTTCGAATCTTAAACTCATTCAGATCCTCATCATTTTTGCACCACTGAAAATCATCTGATGTTCCAGTTTAGCTGCAATTCTGAGTGTTTGTTCTTTATGTTCCTGTGCAATAGGAAGGGAAGCCACTGCTGGGGGCTCCATGGGGTGAATTGTCAAATTCCCCAGAAATCAACTCTTGTCCTCATCATTTACAGCTCAGTGGTTTCTCAGCTGATGGGAACACTCTGCCATCACACGTGGAAGGTTGGAATTCTTTATTCATCTCAGTTCAGAATGAATAATCCACCCTTGGAATGTTTGACAGCAGATTGGCCTCTGTGTCTTTAATATCTGCTGGGTTATACCTGCAGGGGTCACAGCTGGTACCAGCCAGTGTCCAACCCACTCTGGTGTGTTTAAGGTTTGTTTAGCCATTTTAATTGTTTCAGGGGTACAAAAATATCAATTAGCACCTGCACAGTGCAGGAAACTGCACCTGAAGGTGCTGTAAAAGGAGATCTGGAATGCAAAGAGTTGCCTGGGGAGGGGTTGAGTTTCTGTAACTCATAAAACAGCAACATTGGGCAGAAAGCTCCAGAAGGACCCAGCCTCAGAAATGAATAATGTTTGTAACACCCAGGATGTGCTGTTGGAAGCAGCAGCTACTGCAGGGCAGACCCTGCTCTGCTCTGGTGGTGGCACCTGAGCAGTGCTGGCACTCACATTTTTGTCTGAGTGTGTAATTTTGAAGTGATTCTCCCCAAAACCCAGCCCTCCCTGCCCTGGATGTCCAGGTAAAGCCATATTTTAATAAACACACGAGTGAGCCACTTGTCACTCACACCATCCTAACAGATGTCTTCTGAATCAAATTGTTTCTTCAAGAACCCAGCTCTCACAATTGGAAAGGGATTTACATCATTCACATTCCTGCAACAACGTTGTTAACCTCCAATGTAATGAGTTTTTTGCTATCTGTAAAGTATTTTTATATATTGCCTGTACTATGGTAGATTAGCAATAAATGAAAGGGCATCATCTGCTGCAAGAGTGTTTGGTCTGTTCTTAAATACCTTTATTGCCCTTGATAAATGAATGTCATGGGGCTGATGATATCCATGTTTTCTTCTTGTCCCTGCCACCCTCCTAAATGCTCAGGAATGGGGTGTGCAAAAGGATCGCAGAGCACGGAGCAAATGGAGCTCATTAATTCATCATTAATGAATTAATGAATGACCCCTTTGGGTCAGGATCCCACCCAGGTGCTGTGCATGAGGCTGAGTCACACTGAGACTCCTCCATTTCCTCTTGGTGTCTGTTCCCTTTTCATTTTCTGTTCCCACCACCCCAATAAAGAGCCCCAAACCATCCCCAGCAGCAGGTACTGCAGGGCCTTGACCTTAACAAAGAGCAATTTCCATCTGTGGAAATGTCCTTCTTTACAGGCTGGGGATGGCCTCCATTTCACTCCTTTTCATCTTCATTCTGCATTTCTCTGCTGGAGACACTAAAAGAGCCATTTCCATACTGCTGTGCTGGAGGGATGCCCAGAGCCCATTATGGCCCAGAGAGAGTTTCTGCAGCGTTCAATTAAAGCCATTTACCTTCACAAAATCAATATTATCCTTCACATTTAAACCCAGAGAATTCAAACCATCCCCCGTGCCTCTGCTGGCTGTGGAGCAAGTGCTTTGCCTTGCTTATTCACAAAAGCCATGTGGAAATCCTTAACTCCCAAAGCCTGCACAAAGGCTGGGAGCCTCAGGAACCAGACAGGCCTCGCCAACAAAGAAGCTGTTCCTGGCTAGGAGAGAACATTTTATGATGAGCAAATATATGGCACACAGCATTTATTCAGCAACAGGAGAGTTTGAGTAACTTCACCTGGAATTGCACAGCCACAGTCTGAGAGCTCGAGCACCTGCCCTGATCCTCTGGCTTTAATTCGTGTCTTGGGGCAGAATTAAAGGACTGCAGCAGCACCCCAGGTTTTTAGTCTTAACGGGAAATTTCCTGGATTTTGCAGGCTTAACTCGCTCTTTTGTAACCCTTCAACAGAGCTGACTGTTCTCCCAGTTCTCAGGGCAGCAGCAAGGGAGAAAAATCCCATTTCCTAATGAACATCTGGGCCTCGTATGAGCGCTCGCGTGCTCCGCTGTGTAAATACGCGATTTACAGCTTCTTCTTCTTCTCCTCTTGAAACACAAATGTAATTTTAGGCAATTTGAGGAGCTGCCTTTCAGCTCCAGAGAGGATTCTTTTCTCCAGACATCACCACTGGCTTGCTCAGGTGGCCAGGCTCAACTGGGCTGCTCCAAGGGAGCTTCACAGGGAAGAGAGAGGAGCTCCCACCCTGCACCATCCTCATCCTCATCCTCCCTGTGCCTCGTTTGGGCTGGCTGCTCCTCTGAGCTCAGCCTCTCGTGGTGTAAAGGGGCTTGAATTGATTTAATTTAGGGAAGGCAAAGCCACAGCAGAGCATTTGAGCTCCTACTGACCCAAAGGGCGAAACTGCCCAGAAAATTGCTGAGGTTGGGAGGGTTCACTTACCCCAAAATCCTGGGGAAGGGAGGTGGCAGAGGCTGGCAGGAGCTGCCCACCAGAGCTGACTGCAGCACAAAGGCACCTCTTGATTCCACAGCCCAAATTCCAGCCAGATCCAGGAGGGCACGGGGGCAACCACTGAAATAAAACCATTATCTGCTGCTCAGACACACACACAGGCAGAGGGAGGATGAAATTGCTGCGGGTGCTGCAGCACAGGCTGGCAGTGCCACCTGCAGGGAGCTGAGCTCAGCAGGGCCCAGGCACAGCCCAGGGAGCCCAGCAGAGAGAGCCAGGGACAGCAGAGGTGACCTGGCCATGGCAAACCCCACACTGGCCCTGGCAAACCCCACACTGGCCCTGGCAAACCCCACACTGACCATGGCAAACCCCACACTGGCCATGGCAAACCCCACACTGGCCCTGGCAAACCCTGGAGGAGCAGAGGTGACCTGGCCATGGCAAACCCAACACTGGCCATGGCAAACCCTGGAGGAGCAGGGCTGACCTGGCCATGTGTGCTAATTTAGCATTTATTGACCTTTGATGAGGAAAAGGAAGACAAACCCTGGGGCACAGCTGGCACTGGCCGTGGCAAAGCCCAGGGGAGCAGCTGGCACTGCCCAGGACCCTCCCTGTGCCCTGCTCACCTGCAGGGCTGCTTAAAACTTCATCCCCTGTCCCTCCTCCTCCAGTTCATCCCTGTGCAATCTGAACTCTCCCTCTCTAGAGCCCCTGAGCTCCACAGAGGCAGCTGGCAGTGAGTGACCCTCACTGGAGGTGCTGCCCATCAGCACACACACACTGACCCATGAGAGTCATTTCCCAAAGGTTTTTTTTTCCCTAACTGAGCTGTTAAAAGACAAAAAGGGGGAATAGGGAGAGGAGTTCACCCCACCGAGTGTATTTCTTGGTTGCTGAGAGACTTGGGCTCTGCCTAATGAATAAACAGAGCAGAGTTAATTTTGTTTATGCAAACAAACTCATTGTGATGGCAAAAAGGATGAGTCAGTGGGCTGGGTGAGGGCAGAGAGCAGCTGCAGACACTCACCCACCCACCCAGGAGCAACGCCTCGGAAAGCAGAGCAGCTCTGCTCCCCAGCAGGGCCAGGGATGGGATTCCTCCTCTGGCACGATGCACACTGGCACTGGGAGAAGGTTTCCTGGTGAGCTGGCTGCTGGGCAAACCGTGCCACGGGAACTGCAGATGGGTGAAGGAGCAGCACAGCCAGCTCAGCCCCACCGTGCTCCTGCAGCTCAGCCCCACCGTGCTCCTGCAGCTCAGCCCCACCGTGCTCCTGCAGCTCAGCCCCACCGTGCTCCTGCAGCTCACCCAGCCTGGCCTGGGTTTGGGCTCCTGGTGACATCCAGAGCTGCTGCTGGACCCTCACTGAGAGCCAGCAGAGCCTGGAGGGAAGGGGAAATGTGGGACCCTGCAGGAGGAGGAATTGCTGAGCCCACAAAGCACCTTCCCCGTTCATCCCTGCATCCCTCCCAACGTGTTTAAAATTTCTTTGGGGTGGGATCTGAAACTCGTGGCTTCCTGGCCTGGTGAAGGTCCTGAGGCTTCCCATGAGCAGGTGCAGCAGGAGCTTTATTTCCTTGAAATGATTTCACTAAGAAATGCCTGACAATTGGATTCACCTCCCAAATCCCATCTCCCAAAGGCGGCTCTGAGCTGTCACCGCTTTGGTGACATTGCCACCACAGCCAGGCTGGCAGATCCTCCTCTGCTCCTCTCCAGAAAGAGCCCCAGCCCTTCCTCCCACCATGGGGCTGCTGTTCCCTCGCTCAGCTCCCCTCCTGCAGATCTGCACCAGGGATGGAGATCCTCAATAAGGAGCCTCTCAGCCAGCTCAGCCTGCACAGAGCCCCTTTGTGTGCTGGGGGTGACACACAGGGCTCTGTTCCAACACAATGGGCCAGACAACAGCTCAACGCTTTTCCTTCCTTCCTAAAAAAAAAAAAAAGAATTTTAAAAAAAGAACCCATTTTTTGGGAAGGCCAAGCATGGAGGAAGGAAAGAAATTTCAATTAAAAACTTCAAATTTCGATTGAGAACCTTTAAGAAGTTAAAATTGCTCATCTCACATTGCTAATGCCACCACAGGGGACAGGCCAAGCCATCCCAGCTCCCTAAAAACGCCCCACAAAGACTGAAAGGAGCAGAGATGTAAAATTCTGTGTGTTCCAGGTTCCACGTGGGGCAGAGAGGAGCCCGTCCCTGCAGCTCCAAGCTTTGATGGCAAAAAGACAATGAGGCAGAAAGGAATGAGGGATTTTAGCTTGTCCAGTTCTAAGGGCCCTTTTAAACTTCTGCTTTACATCAGAAAGAAGGGTGAGCTTTGCTCTACAAGCACACAGCCATTATTTTCAGATATTTAAACCAGTTCTCTGACAGGTAAAACCATTGCCTGTCACACCTGCTGGCAGAGCAAGGCTCGTGGATTTTCATCACTAAAGGCTGCACCTTTAACCAAAAAAATCACCAGCTATGGAAAATGTAAATCACCAGCTGTAGAATAAGAATAATTAAAAAAAGGAAAAAAAAAAAAAAAAAAAGGTGTGTAGGTTCAGCAGACTGAAAGGTCACGTTTATCCATGGTAAAATGGAGTAAAACTCCAAAAACAAAACCAGTAAAAGCTCCTAGGATGCCAGGAGCAGCAAGGGCAGTGTGGGTGCAGGGTGTGTAACACACAACCCAGGTGACCAGGGGGATTTTCACACTGATTTTGCACTAATTCCCATTAAACCCAGGCACAGAGCAGGGAGGTGTGACTGTGCAGGGCTCACTGGTGTCCTTTCTCCTGCTCTGTTATTTCTTTGTCCGTGGGATTGATGTGCTCCCTCCCTCAGCCCCTCCACACTCAGGGGAAATTCTTGTTCCAGGGGGTCACTGCTGCAGCAATTCTCACCAGGAACTGTGTGCTCCACTTAAAGAATTCTTTTCAGACTGTTTTAAATATCAAATGAAGGCCTGGATAAATAAAGGCCAGCAGGCAATGCCACGAGTCCTTCTGTAGCTGTGCAAGTTCCAGGCCAGTGTTTGTGTTACTGCAACTCACAGAGAAACTGCCATGAAAGAGTGAAAACTCTGGGATCCAAGACCTTCTGCTGCTCCTCTTTTTGGTACCAGACTTGTCCCCTGAAGCTTGGGATGGCTGAATCACAGATGGATCCTTTTCCAGCTCCTTTGAAGTCCCTGATTAAACAGTGACTTTTTCATGGATCTCCAGTACAAAGCCAATTCCTCATCTGCCACAGCAGCACAAATGGAAGAGGATGTGACACCAGCCTGAGCAAAGTGCCAGAAGTTTCATATGAAACCTGTGACGATTCCTGCTCTGGTTCTCACAGAAGGAAAAGTTTCTGTGTTCCCTGCAAAGGGTGGAGCAGAGGCAGAACCTCCCCAGGAGCATCCCTGGTTCCATGAGGACCACTGGATTCTGCTGTGCCCCTGGTACAGGGAGCTCTTGGCCTTTCTTACCTCACAGATAATACTACAACCAAATAATGGTCAATAATAATTTCCCCATAAGATGCAGGTGAAATACTCCATATCCAAAAGTACTTATCATTCAGGGGGAAAAAAAACCCAAAAAAACATTAAAAACGAATTCTGTGGTACTGAAGTTGGCTCAAAGCAGCCCCTTGCAAACAAACAAGAATCCCTCCCTGAGCACTGCAGATGAGTTGGCTTTTCCCCAGGCAGCTCTGATTGGAAATCAGAGGCAGATGTGAGGAGCAGAGCAGCCCTTCCAGCTCTCCCAGCAGCCGCCAGTCCCAAAATCTCCCGGCAGGCTGGCACGGGCTGGGCCCCGAGCTGGGGTGGCAATGCCATGGGCAGAGCCCTCCTGCTGGCCCTGCCCACACAGACACAGCCTGAGCAGCTCTGGGACAAAAGCTGAGGGTCCTCACACGTGTGTGCAGCTCAGCCTGGGGAGTGAAATCCATCCCTGCCCTGTCCCTGAGGATGGGGAGCTGCTCAGGGGCTCCAGCAACCAGCAAGAAGAGAACTGCAGCAGGCTGGGCAAGAGGAGCCCTGAGCAGCTTTAGGCTCCTCTGAAAGAGAGCTGGAGGAGAAAGAGAGAGTGTGATGATAAAAGAGGGTTTGTGCTGTGCTGGCAGAGGAGCAGGATTGATGAAGTGATGAGTCAGTTCCCTCTCCAGCATGAACAACCCTCAGCATCCCTCTTCCAAAAGCAGCCTCTGTTCGAGGGCCCTGGCTCCAGCACCATCCTCAGGACAAGGATCTGTCTTCTCTGTGCTGGGGGAAGAGAAAACCAGCCCAGCACCACAAGAAATGGATCCAGGGCTGAGGGGCTGCCTGGCCTCTGGGCAGGAGAGAACATTTTGTGTCTAAAGACATCCCATGTGAATGGTCCTATTTACAGCACGAATTTCAGCCCATTCCAGCTTGCCCTAGCCAGAAATATTGGGAGAACTGAACTTGAAAATTGAAACTCAGATCCACTTCCACATTCAGAATTGAACTTTGCGGGATTCCTTTTTTTTATTTTTTTTTTTTTTAAGTTCTTAGCACTGGGAACATTCTCCTGGACTCCCAAACACAGGAAGCCTGAAGTGTCTGTCACACCAATGTCACAAAAGATGTGCAAAATGAGACCTGACTCAAATTATACTGCTCACCAACAGCAGTAAAAATTCCTCTTGCAGTGTCCCACAACAGCAGAGTGAGGATGTAACCCTCTCTCTCAGTTTGCTCTCTCTGGACAGTGAAAATTTGGAACATCTCTGCAATACTGGGCAGCAGTGTGTGATCCTGTAATAACAGAGAGCCTCAGGATTATTAGTTTTACTCATTTTGTCCTTTTCTCTATAACAAAATAACCTGAGAATGGCAATGCCATTAAAACAGAGAAGGTGGAGATAAGACTCTTGCTAAGAATTCACCAGCATGGCCACAGATAAAAGATCAGCCCTGCTCCATGACTCATCTGAATCTACAGCGATTTAAATTCTCAAGTACTTAGAATTTTATGTGGTCACAATAAATAGCAACAGGCAATTGAATTCACATCCTCAGTGTGCAGAACTTGGTTGAGGGAAGCTCTCCACCTCATCATCTGCTCTCTCTTCTCCCTTCCTCTTATCCCTGCAGCATCTTGGATTTCCACCTCCTTTTTCTCCCAAGAGAGCGCAGAGCCCTGAAGAGCACTCCCAGCATTGCAGAACCATCTGGAAAGGGATGAGGGAACAGCCCATGAATCTCTCCAGGAGCAGCTTTCATTCCCTGCCCTCTTTCACTGCAGACTTTGGGCACTGGAGGCAGGATCTCAGTGCACTACAGCCACTGCTGGTCCTTCCTCCAGCAAGGAAATGCTGGCTTCACTCAACAAGAACAGTAAATAATAATAAAAAAGGAATAATAACAATAACTGGTGTAGCACAGTCCATGCTGGGAGTGGCAGCCCTGCTCAGTTTGTCTCACTGAGCCCAGCCTGGCTCTGCACAAAGGTTCCTCAGACAGAGCTGGAGCTGCAGCCAGCCCAGCAGAGCCCTGGGGGGAAACAGCTCAGGGGCAGCCTGGGCTGGAAATGGCCTTGGACACTGGGATCAGCACACCCCAAACCCTGGGGAATGGGTCAGCACAGCCCAAACCCTGGGGAATGGAACAGAACACCCCAATGGTCAGCACACCCCAAACCCTGGGGAATGGGGCTCTCCCCAGCCCAGTGGCTGCTGACCCTGAAGCCCAAGCAACAACCACGATTTCACCGGTAAGAGCTTCAGCAGAACCATCCAGCTCCTCCAGAGCCGGGTTTTCAGCCTTTCTCCTGCTGCCAGAAAGGGTTTTAGTGCTCATCCCAAAGCCTCCCCGTTCCTTTGTTGTGCAGTTCTGTCTGCACTGGGGCTGCCCCAGGCAGGAACCCCTTACCAGCAGGGCTGGGGTCCCAGCAGGACCCTGAGATCCCTTTGTGCAGCAGCCCCAATTCTCACCTGTGTCCTTCAGGACCCTGAAATCCCCTTGTGCGGCAGCCCCCCAGTCTCACCTGTGTCCATCAGGACCCTGAGGTCCCTTTGTGCAGCAGCCCCCCATTCTCACCTGTGTTTTTGAGGACCCTGAGGTCCCTTTGTGCAGCAGCCCCCCATTCTCACCTGTGTTTTTGAGGACCCTGAGGTCCCTTTGTGCAGCAGCCCCCCATTCTCACCTGTGTTTTTGAGGACCCTGAGGTCCCTTTGTGCAGCAGCCCCCATTCTCACCTGTGTTTTTGAGGACCCCGAGTGCCCCCCTGGCCCAGCAGCTCCCCCGTTTCTCTGCCCCGTGTCAAGGTGTGCACCCCGAGGGAAGCACCTGCAGCATTCCCCGTCCCAGGGTCACCGTGGCAGGAGCTGTGTGGGGATTTGGGTCAGGCAGGGGCTGTTTCAGCATCAGAGCCCAGCAGGCACAGCCCCCCAGGTCTCATCCCTGCCCCAGAGATGTTCCTCGTTGTTCCCCGTGCTGCTCCCCGAGGGATTGGGCACATCTGCAGTGCATTAGAGCCTTCTCAAAGAAATGTTGTCTACATTAAGTACAAGTATTTAATTAGCACTTCATTTGGAGCATGTGGTGCAGCTCACAGCTCCGACTGGGGCCAGAGATGATGTTCAGGGGTGGGTGGAAGCTGGGGGGCGATGCCAGGAGAGCAGAGCCGCTCCCAGGCTGGAACCGGGCAGCAAACACAGCTCACAGGAGTCACAAATGTCCTGTAGGACGTGACATCCCCTCCCTGTCTGTCACCCGTGGGTGTCCCAGCCCCACGGGAGGGAGGCTCTTCTGTTCCTGAGCTCCGGGGAGCTGGAGCTGGGAGCTAATCCCGTCCACCCCTCCCTGCCCCAGCCCAGCCCAGCCCTGCCTCACCCGGGGAAGCCCCGATGAT
>VWYP01024254.1:0-27424 GCA_013400435.1 Pycnonotus jocosus
AATGGGCTAAATATTCAGTTGTAAAGAATTAATTCTGGATGTAGGAAAAAGCATTTTTCTCATTATTTTAAAGAGTGGATATCTATACCTGATTAGAAAAGCATTTATCAAATAAGCTCTCTTAGCTGCAGGCTTGCAGTATATTAGTTTAGTCCAGTGTTCCCAAGAGTTATGTTTTACTCATTTTCTTTTGTTCTTGTTCTTCCTTACTTTGACTTTTTAGCAGACTAAAATATTTCGTCTTCTGCTTTTGATAGTCATAAGAAATATTCTTTCAATGTCCTCTGAGTAGGAAAAAAAAAATCTTATTTTGCATGCAAATCTCTCTAAAAATTCAAGTTAGGGCTGTAAGAAAAGGCTTTTTTTTTTTTTTTTTTTTTTTTTTTTTTTTTTTTTTTTTATTAGAGGACCCACTTGATTCCTTTGCCTTGGAGTGATAGTATGCACTGGCAGTGATCNGTTAGTGCAGATTCAGTCAATTTCTCTGAAAATTTGTTTTCCCAGGTGTTAGGAACACTTGGAACAGTCTGAATTTCTAGGCATCACACAGGCAACTGTTTGATGTGAATGGAGAGTTAAAGTTGAGCACCATGTGATTTAGTATAATAACTACTTTATAAATAACAGTCCTGACGTGATATTTCAAACTTGAAACTTCATGTCTTAAATCCATTCAACCAAACAGTGTATCTTGGTCTCGTGGTTGTTATGGCCTCTCGTGAGAAATAACTAGATTTAAGGTAGAATCAGCAATTTATCAGTGCAGTTTCTTGGTCATTCTGTTTACTTTACCTTGTCAAATTATTGAGAAAAAAAGAGGTTTTGTAGCTCTGAAATAATATGCTGAAAACGGCATTTTGTATTAACATTTTTGCTGTGCAAATCAATATATTTCTCACAGTTAATGCAGAGCCAGGTGTTTGATCTTGTTCTTTTGAGGTTTTAGTGTTTTCTAGAGGACCAAACAAAAAACACTTTTGATGGTGTACCACAGTGATAATTGATGGAGATGTTTTTGCTGTTGTTGAAAGAAAATTGTTTTATTTTTTTCATGGTATTCATTAAGAAAAGTCAACTGCTTGGATGTGAGCTATTTAAAAGTTACTCAGGTAGGAGGATTTTATAAAATAGCTGTGGGGAAAGAGATGCTTAATATTTTTGAACTAATAATTAGCAAGGTAAAAAATATTCTGTTGAAGATTGTTATGGTTTTACTGTCCACTAAATTGAAAATTGTATCTGCTGACTTTTTACTGTGACATAAAACTGTTAAAGCAACAAATTCAGATGGCATTCTGAAATCCTATCTTCCATATCCTAGGAAGTGAAACTTATTTTTTTTTCTTCCTGGTAGAATATACAGTTCTCATTTTAAGCTTGGTTTTAAGAATCCTTTTAAGCTTGGTTTTAAGAATCCACAATTTGGATGCTACATATTTGCTAAAATTAAATTATAATCTCTATGAGAAATATGCAAATACAAAAGATACAGCATCATATAATATCTCAAGTAATAAGGGACCTGTAAGGGTCATGAAGTAAATAACTAAATATGCACTATAGAAACTATTATCTTTTCATCAGGATGTGTGTTCAAAGTGGATGAAAAGTTAAAAACACAATAGTATAGAGTATCTTTCAGATGTATAAAAGAGGTTGGGTTTGTTTGTTTGTTTTGTTTTGTTTTAATTTGGGAGCAGCTGAATAAGTTGCATTTGATGTCCAGAGGTAATTAAGTCACTATGAATCATTGCAATAAAAGTTTTCTATCATCAACTAAAATAAGAGAGAAGAGAACAAGATGGTTGTTGTTTTGTGTAATTTAAATACATACATAGTAGCTTATGCCATGAATACCTGGGAAGCCTCAGGGAGATTTCTGCTGGTGTGGAAGTTTATAAGGGTGGGGTTTATTCCCAAATGTTTTCAAAGATGTAACAGTTTTGACCAACTGTACTGATGATGCAGCTTAAAAGCCAAATGTTTTGGGTTTGTTTTTTGGTGTTTTTTTTTTGTTTTTTTTTTTTTGGGGTTTTTTTTTTTTTTTTGGGTTTTTTTTTTGGTGTTTTTTTTTTGTTTTTTTTTTTTTGGGGTTTTTTTTTTTTTTTTGGGTTTTTTTTTTGGTGTTTTTTTTTTGTTTTTTTTTTTTTGGGGTTTTTTTTTTTTTTTTGCTTTGGCCACATCTTTGGCCATCATGTTTATGTTTCAAGTAGTTTTGTTTTGTTTTGTGCATCTTAAGGTTTTGAAAGAGAGTGCTTTTATGAAGGTGTATTACTAGAGACTTGCTAGAAAACTCTCTGTATGTTAGTATTAAAATATTCTGTGTTTAGATCTATTGTTTTCCCCTTTCTGTCCATTTTGGTTTTATTTCATATGGTCCTAAAATCCATTTCAGTGTGATATGCAATATATTTTAAGGGCATATGCCTGAAAAAAAAAGTGAAGAAGGAAAATGTTTTCATAAAAAATTTGTAATGCCATAGGGAAAACAGCTTTTCTTGTTTAGGAAGAAAAAAATAAAATGCAAAACTCTCTTTTGTGTTTCTTTCTCTCCAGCACTTTGGAAAACGTTGGGCAGCCATCTGTAGATGGACAGAAGAAAGATGGGTCCTTCTGCAAGATATTCTTCGTAAATGGCAGCATTTTGCAGAAGAGCAGGTGAGTAGCTTTTTAAGTTATAAATTGGAATGTTATTTAAAACATTATAGGAAATATTTATATATATATATATATATGAAAGACCTGACTGAAAGTCCTGACTGAAGCTTTTTCTCCCCAAATTTATTTCAGTGCCTTTTTGATGCGTGGCTTACTGAGAAAGAGGATGCTGTGAGCAAAATTCCTACCACTGGCTTTGGGGATCAGAATGAAATGCTGACCAATCTAAGCAAATTAGCTGTATGTATTTTTCATTCTTCTATTTTATATTCATCTTCCTTGATCTGAGTCTGCATGCACATGGCTTTACCCCACTCTCAGACCCTATAGTTTAACAGAACATGTCTTTCATACCTGGGGAGTGGGCTGTGCCTCCTGTGGATGGAATAGGTTGGTCCATAGCCCTGCTGATAAAGGAACCACTAGATAGAGATGGTTTTTCGGTTGTATCTTGTATCTTTGGTCAAAAGTTCATGAAATAAAATAGCATTTGTGTGTCTTGAAAAAATGTATACTTTTATAGTGAAAGTTTCTGTGTTGCTAGTGTTGGTGTATACATTGTGGGTGAGACTATATGTACATATGTGCAAAGGGATATGCATATGAGGAAGTACCCAGCCTACACCAAACCCTGTCATCTTTAGGACTCCTAGAAATTTAGAATTTGGGGTTTTAGTGTATAATAATACATATGAGTCAAGATGGAGGATTTTGGGTGTTGTCTTTGTCCTTCTTCTTCACCTTCTTTTTCCTCCTTCTTCATGAATCTGGATGGTTTTCTCTAATTAGGTGAAAGATGTCCGCAATGTGGGTTTCAGGTGATCATAATTGGATTAGAATCATAAATAATATAGATGTCAACTGCTTATTGGATAATTGAGACTTAAATAGCCTTGAATAGACACCATTTTAGCTCATTTTCTCGACTTGATAGAGAGACTCACATCTTGTGAGTTTGTAATAGATAAAGATGATAAATTTCAGAGTGAATCTTCAAAAACAACCTCTCCTGAGCTTTATTCACCCTGACCTTGCAGCAGGAAAGAGCCAGGCATTCCCACAGTCATCCATTCCTTGAACTTGAAAAAAAGTTGAAAGCCCAGAAGTTATGAAATGTTGCAATTGGTGTACCTTTACAACTGTACCCCAGCATCAGAAGTGTAGTTAGATGCACAAAGCACGCCCTTTGCACCACATTCTCCACCTCACTCCGCAGCAAATTCTCCACCATGCATGGTCTTTATGGAGGAAATGTGGCTGTGGCTGTGCCTGTAGAGGTGAAAACCTTGTGGCAGCCTGGGCTTGCCAATGGCTTTACAGCAGTAGGACCTTTGTAAAGAAAATGGTGCAGTATGTGCTATTTCTGTCTGCAGTGTTGACTGCCTGGTATTTAGGGGAAAGGAAACAGTCATGGCCATGCTTTGGTTCTAATAAGTGAATTATTGCTTGATTAGGAACAAAACTGATAATCTCTTCAGGCATTAATATTTCTTTATTATTAATTAGTTATTAATTATTAAGTAATAAATATGCCATATCAAACAATTATATATTGTTCATTAAATATTTTTACTGGATATAAATATCTTGGTTGTATATATTTAAAGCTCAACCTTACGTTTTCAAAAATTAATTAAGGATATCCTTCTCATCATTTTGTATTAAAAGTAGAAATATTTAGGCTCTGGGTCGATAGAAATACCGTGATGTTTCTGAGGTTTGAGTAACTGTGATGTTTCTAAAATTCAATCTATTTTATCCTCACATATACAAATGTATAAAGTTTTAAAAAAATAAACTTACTGACTGTTTAATTCTGTTGTAGCTGGTCCAGAATTATTGTTAGATGTTCTGATTGTTTGATTCATAGAATGACTCAGTAATCAATTTGAGAATCAAAAGACTGATTTTTAGCATGATCCTGAGATGCTAATTATTACACTGCCACATATTTTTTCTCCTCTTCCTTCTTTTTCCTTCTGCAGGTCTTTAGGACTTAATAAAAATATGCATTTAGAAGTACAGACTTGAATTTTGATTAAAGATTGCTTAGAATTAAGTAAACTTCTTTGTAAAGGAAGGAAAACCTGTACTTGCCTTCAGTGTATATAATTCTTGGAAATTCTAGCAATCTAGTATATGAGCAACCTTGAAGCTGACTTCACGCCAGGCTTTTATCACATAATGGATTAGAGACAACTCAGTCTCTTTAGAGTACAACTTCAGAGTACCTTCATGAAGAAAAATGTATTACGAGAAATTCAAATCTATTTGAAGAATGCATACTTTCGGGTTTCAGAAGGTTGCTAGAGGGCATAGGTACAGAGGGTTGAAATGTTTGTCACAAATTGTGAAGTAGCAGACTATTAAGAGTTTGCAAATGCTAAGGATAGGAGCAGTTTGGGTACCTTTCAGAATTGCTTGAAAATATGATGTTAAGAAGGAAATACTTTTGTAGTATTTTTGTAAGTTTCATTAATGAACTCTTACGAAGTTAAAATTATGTCAAAATTATGCTGCCAGTTTAAATTGTTAAGCATTATTGTAATGAAATAATTGTGGTCTTTCAGGAAACTGAGTGAACAATAGAAACCATTAAATAAAATTATTTTTCCATAGCCCTGAACCTCAACAAGAATCATGCCATCCTTAACAGAACAGGTGGAGTTTATTAATTACAACTTACTCTTTTTTACACATGAATAACTTTGATCTTTTTAGAAACATGATTCATAATGCAATAATTTAGGTATTTAATATTGGGGGTATGCTAGAAGAAAACTGCCTCTTTAGTGTCTTTAATTTGCAGCAGAAAAGTAGCTTTTACTTTTGGAATTCCCTCTATCAATTTTTAGACCTAGTAGCCGTCATTTCCAAATTCCAGTGAGTTTGTGTTTTTACATTCACACAATGCCAAATTGCTAGAAGTTTTGTGAATGGCAATTTACTATTTTAATCTTGTCTGAACCTTCGGGAATATGTACTAATATATCAGTCATGATTTTTTTTTTTTTTTAACAGGGATTAAATTTACCTCTTGGACAGGCTTTTAGAAGTAGGGAAAATTGGGATCATACTGTCCTGACCCTGACATGCCTGTTGTGTATGTCTTTTGGCATATTTTATTTTGACGTGTGTTTGGATGTAGTAGAGAAGAAGCTGTCACCAAGGATCACTCTTATAATTAGGTCTGAATTGTAAAAGCAAGTCTGCGAAGGAATAAAAATGTATCTTATAATTTAGAAAAAAGGTGTTCATATTTTTAACAATATGATATCTTGATCCCTCAGTTGTCTAGTCATTTCCAGCAAGAAATTACAGCATTAGTTGTTCCTGCTAGACCTTAAGAATTTTAGGTTTGCCTAAGCATTCTACAGTGACTGATGTGAAAAAGGTTTCTTGAGATACAGTTCACAGTAGGAAAAAACCTTGACTTTTATAACACATTAATGTCCACAGGCTGGAGCCTGCTCCAGTGGGGGCTCTCCACAGGGTGACAATTTCCTTGAGAGCACCTCTGCCTGTTCTGGTGTGGAGTCCTCCACAGACTGCAGTTTATTTCAAAAAAATTATTCAGTATTTATGTGAAAATTTATCTTCTTTGTCATCAGCACTTTTCTGGGATTCTCTTAGTTTAAAGGTCAGAAACACTGTTTAGTGGGTAGTTGCTCCAGTTCTTAAAATAATTCCTTAAAACAACTGAGGGGTTTTTTTGTTTTGTTTTGTTTTGTTTTGTTTTGGGGGTTTTTTGTGTGTCTGGGGGGTTTTTCTGGAGGGGAGGGAGGTTAATTTTCCACCTACCAGTCATTCACTGACTCTGTAATTGACTCTAATTCTTACATAAGGTGTAGGTTGAAACAGAACATGGACTGAGCTGAATCTTGTGATGTACTGAGAATGTGGAACTGAGGTGAAATTTTGGTGCCCATGTATGGCACAGGCTTGATAGATTCTTTTCATGTCCTAGGCCTACATTTTGTAGTCTGTAAAATCAAATTGTTGTATTTCTTTTTTCTTTTTTTTTTTTTTTTTTTTTTTTAAAAATGCTGAGAGGTATTGCAAAGGTATACAAGATCTACCTCTACAACCTCCACATATTTATAGTATATATTCAATTAAGACAGAGTTAAATATTTTCTTGCTTCACCTAATTTTTTGGTTTGGTTTGGTTTTTTACATTAGAAAATAAGTTAGATATTACACTATTTTTGATTGGAATAAATTTCTTTGCAGCTGAAAACTAACTTTACAGTGGGTGTTGCTGGTTAAACTATTACAGTAAGCAAAGTAAATTTTTGATCTTTAGGGAAAAGAAAAAAACAAGAACTAAAACATTAAACCCCCCAAAATGGAACCACATTACCAAAAATAAGAAAATCACTCTATAATGTTCAAATAGCAGGGTTTACACTTTGTATTTGACAGAAGTTATGACTGATATATCTGATAATTACTTTCATAAGGCAAACTACCATGCCTTGCCTTCCAAATCGGCAAATTACATATTTCACAGTTACTATTATTATTTTAGGTCTATTCTGGCACTAGAAAAAAAAACCCAGAGCATATTTTTGGTTGTTGTGGCACATTGACAGATTTTTAATGAAAAAATGTGAAAACAGAATCTCCCAGTATAGTTTTCCAGATTGTCTGTAGCTGTCACAAAAGCATGTTTAGTTGCAGTGAGCAGTATCTTTAAAATAAATTTTTAGCATCCTTCTTTTTGTAGTTTCACTTTCTGCTTGTGCTCCAGGTATCTTGGATTGATGCTGCCTCATGGGTGTGTTGCACAGCTGTTCTGGGCTGGCTGATTGGAAATCAATCATTTCTCTTCAGAACTAACTAATGTTTCACAGGATAGCATTTTTAATTGTCCCAGTCAGTGTATGGTGGCTTCCACATGAGCTTTTTCTGATGCTGTAGGCGTAAAAAAAGGTCAAATATAGCAGCGCTTGAAATTTAACATGCTAACTGCTTTGCATCTACTTTATACCATCTGTTGGGTCTCCTACTACTCTGAGATTCTTCAATATAAAGTTAGCTTCAACTTCTCAGGGATAGATCAATTTAAATTTTGATATTAACTGTAGCTACCATTAGTAATTATGATGTTTCAAATCAAATCTGATTAGAAAGAGTACTAATTAGAAAGACAATGAATCTTTCTTTTGGTGAGTTGTATTTTTAATTCCAATCTATGATTATATAGCTGTGGAAAGCTATATGCAGACTAAATTTTGTTGTCTAACCACTTGTTTGATTATCCCTTTATTGCCTTGGGCATTAGAATACAATCCACAGCTGCATAGAGAGTTTTTTGCCATGATTAGCAGGATTAGGGTGTGGAGAATTAATGTTTAAGGAATGGAAATCGCCAGTTAAGGCTTTAAAAAATAATCTCAGGTAAGAACCGGAGCTATGAATGTATGAATGGTCTGTTTCATAGGCAGGTTTGCATGTACAGATCTTAGGAGTTTCAAGGTCCCTTGGCACAGTGTGTGTTTTCTTTTGGGTTTTTTGGGTTCTTCCTTAGGTGTTTCTTTGTATATTTTAATCCTGGTTTAGGATCAAATATTTCTCTTCTAGGAATCATTTTTTTCGATATGCAATATATAACAAAGCACATTGAAATTTTAAAGAAAGATTGTTGGACATGTTAATATTATTGTTAACATTAGTGCAGTTTTAAGGTTATTCCTGTAACACGACTGTTAGTTTTTTGATTCATGTCATCACCTGAAGATTGCTGTGAGATTTGGAGTTGCTCCACCTGCCATATTATGTTCTTATGTAAGCTCTGCCAATAGTTTTTATGGAAACAACATCATGGAATTATAGGAGCCCTTACCCATTTTCAGCTCTTTCTGATGTTCTCCTTTTGATTCTTCTTCTAAGTTTGCTGAATTTCTTTTTTGTGGGTGTTTTGGTTTGGGTGGTTTTTTTATGGGTTTGTTTTTTGGGGTTTTTTTTGATTGGTTGGGTTTTTTTGTATGAATGTGTGTTCTTCCTTCTGTTACTTTGTTTAACAGATCCTAAAAGGAGATCTAGAAATGAAAAGGCAAATGATGAGTAAGCTGAAGATGCTTAGCCAAGATCTCCTTGTCGCTGTGAAAAATAAAGCAGTGGCTCAAAAGCTGGAAAGCCGTCTTGAAAATTTTGCCCAGCGCTGGGAAAGCCTTGTGCAGAAGGTGGAGAGCAATTCTAAACAGGTTTGTAAAAAACAATTTTATCAGTTTGTGACAATCAGATCCTTTGGCAGTCAAATGCTTGAAGTGGTTTTGGTGCTGTTTGTCGTCTTGTTTTAATTTTTTCCCCTGCATGATTGCTTAAGATATATTTTATTTTTAGGATAGCATAATACAAGTGTAATATGACTTTTCCAGAATTTTATTTATCTCTTTAGTTTTTAATCTCTCTTTACAGTGTTGATTACTTTCTTGGGTTGTTAACTGTGTTTTTAGGGATGATATAACCATAATGAAAATACCTTTCCAGTTAATTTATTTTTAACCTATAATAAACACATGTTTTTATAGCTGTCTCTTTGAAATAGCACATAGTCTGAAATCAGTGCAAGAACTGTCTGCTAGTTAAAGTGAACTTTTTTTTCACCATTAAAAGTTTATAATTGATTTCTATTTTACTTCTGCATATGATATGCTGATTTACAGATTAAAAAGAGAGGTTACAAAAAAGAGAAATTTCTTGGAAAATAAAGAAATCAATCTATACCTGCAACCAAAGTGCCAATGAGAAGATATAACCTGCTATTATTTTGACCACTTTATGTTAACTGTAATGTATTAAGAAAAGAAATTGAGGTTTTAACAAAATTTAGCACTCTGGTGTAGTACCCAAACCCATACCAAATTATTTTACCTAGACATCTTGTTAGCATCTCTTTCTTACTGGATTTAAACCCAAACCAGCTCCCTTTTCCCCATTCCATTATCTCACTAATACTGGGTTATATTTTGAGCTGGTGTTGTATGACTGGTAAAATGGAAATGAGTATTAAGGCTTTTGAATTGACAGCACAGAGCAGAATCTTAGAGCAGGTACCTCTGTCCTGTCCTTACAGGTCTCTCACAGTTCTGGTCAGTTTGATTCAATTCCCTTGAGCATGCTGCCCTTTTTTATTGCTCTCTATTAAAGAAGAGCTGCTATACTTCATGTAGTGATCTGAATCCCTCTTAGTAACCTTGCTTTCAGCTCATACCTTAATATTTTAGTTTGCTCTGTGATGTTTAGAAAAAGCAGCTGAAGTTGGAAAAATCAGTTTGGGAGAATATAAAGGAAAAAAATGGGGGAAGGGCACAATTTCACTTAGAAAGCAAAACCATATTGTGTAAACAGCATTTAGGGGTTGCGAATAAGTTTTAATTACAGTATATTTGCTATAGAAAAGCTCCTGTTTCAAAGCAGAGGAAAATTCCAGAGATTGATTTTTGAATTTGGGATAATGGCTAGGGTCACATGATTTGAGGAGGTTGGTAAGTCACTCCAGTTTTTTCAAGTCCTGTTCGATTGGTGATGGCTCCTAAATGCAGTTACTAGTTTTGAAAATGGAACTTAGATTACAGAAAATGAAGTGAGCAGTCCTGAGCCTGTCAGTATAGATCAGCACACCTGGGAGGTGTTTTGGATCCCCAAAACAGTGCAGCTGTCCTATCACAGCAGAACACTTCAGTGGATAAGCTTTTCCTCCAAGGAGAAGCTGCTCTGCTTGGGATAGAAGTGTTGTGCAGTGATGGGAATGTTTCTTCACCTTCTGGAAGCATTGCACAGTTAGGCCTGACTGAAGGACCTGTTCCTAAGGCACTGTTTCACTGTTCAGACATATCTTTTGTGAAATACTGGTGGTGTGTTTCTGTCTAGGCAGGGAAGCTAATTTCAGTGAGGTTTTTACATGTATTCATTGCAGAGCTCATTTATGTGTTCACACTGCAAGAAAAAAAAAATGCAAGGTCTCACTATATTCTCTGATCATGAACTGAGGAGGAGGAGACTGAAAAGGGCAAAAAATAGAATATTTTCCACTAAAATCTATCAGAAAGTATATGTTTTATTCATCAAGCTTAGATATTGCCTTCAAAATTAACTTTACATGGTTTAGTGGTGGACTTGGCAGAGCTAGGTCAATAGTTAAACTCAATGTTTTTAAATATCTTTTCAACCTACAGGATTCTATGATTAATAATTTTCATAGGGCCCTCATAATTGCATTTTTGTCCTTAGTTATTTCCCCTCTTAATAAAGTGTCACCAAATGATTAACTTGTTAACAAAATAAGAAATTAAATGGAAGAGACAACCTCAGTCTCAGTTCAAAGATGATTCTCCAACTAGACATATAAAGTAGTTATAAATCCCAAAGGAAAAGTGCAGAAAGTAGAATATGAGCTCTCCCACATTTGGCTGAATTAATTGCTCTTGAATTCAAGCATCTAATCAGAACACATGGCTGGAGCTCCTGCTACAAATGACTGGATGGCAAGGGTGTGAGGGAGAGAGAAATCTAAAAAGCAGTTTGTCCTCATAATGAAAATGTCAGCTTTCCTTCACTGACCACACAGTGGAGTCAAGGACAAGGACAGCTTGCTTAGGCTCGGTGTGGAGCTTCCACAAAGTCTAAACCCAGCTTTGCTGAGTTCATTATGCTCCACTAAATTGTACTGAAAATCTTTCCAAACTAAAGAAAACACCATTCCTCATCCAAACTTCCCCACTCACAGAGATAAATTTCATCAAAGAACAGATGACAGCTCCAAAAGTGAGTGTAAAGGAAAATTATGAGTTTATCAGGACAGAGGGCACTTCCAAAGACAGTAATAAATGTTGGCATTAAAGGAAGGCTGCTGTATAAATGAGAAATAAAATGCCATAAAACTACTGAAGTGCTATGCACACATTGTACATATGTTTGCCTATAGATGATGAAAAAGATTTGAATTTGTCTGCTTGGAAAAGAGATGAGTTTTAACATGTTTGGAAGATGGGCTTGATGTGAAACTGCTGGCAAGCATTGTATTTTGAAAGCCTTTAAACGTGCAGCCTTGTGAGTCACCTTAGCCCTTTCCATATGATTTTCTAGTGGGTAAAAGCCCTAGTCTATATTGCCCCTTCTCAGAATCACATTTGCTATTCAGGAACTGAGAGGGATGAAGAAAATATAGAGGAGTTATTTGCACCATTTTTGAATAATACATGAAACCACTTTGGTGATTAAAAAGTGTTTGGATTTCTTTCCTTTCTTTTTTGTTTTGTTTTGTGGGTGTTTTTTTGTTTGTTTTGTTTGTTTTTGTTTGAGTTTTTAGGTGTTGATTTTTTTCTTGTCTCATTTTTGTTTTGTTGCACTTTTTTGGTTTTGTTTTTGGATTTTTTTGGATTTTTTTCTTTTTTTTTTCAGCAAGTAAGCCAATATAAGTTACTGCCTTTTTTTTTTTCCCTAATTCCTAATATTTTTAACAATTGTCCTTTGCATGCTGAAGTGTATGCAGTTTAAACGTGAACCAGCTTCATCTTCACTGCGTGCCTTCTTTTGCCTGCCCAGGCTAGCTTTGGCACACAGGCGACCCGTGGGAGCGAGCTCGATCTTCGGAAGGATCTTACTCGCTCTTGTGGGTTCTTGGCCCCCGTTCAGANGTTGATTTTTTTCTTGTCTCGTTTTTGTTTGGTTGCGCTTTTTTGGTTTTGTTTTTGTATTTTTTTGTATTTTTTTCTTTTCTTTTTTTTTTTCAGCAAGTAAGCTAATATAAGTTACTGCTTTTTTTTTCCTAATTCCTAATATTTTTAACAATTGTCCTTTGCATGCTGAAGTGTATGCAGTTTAAACGTGAACCAGCTTCATCTTGCACAGTAAGGTTGCAATCTACCTTTTAGTCTTACTTTCTCTCTAACTAAAATAATTATGAACTTCAAATTCACATCTCCATCCTCCTTTTGAAGCACATAGTATTTAACCTCCACTCCTGTTGATTAAGCATGAAAAATACTTTTTTACTGTTTTCACATCTCAGTCATTAACCCCCCACGGCATTGTGCCTTGACTGCTCTGAGCAGTGATTGCACTGCCAGCTCTGGAAATGCTGTTCCCTCTCTCCAGCTGAAGCTGATGCTCCTGTAATTGGTTTTATGCTGCAGCTGATTCCTACAGTGCCCTACCTGTGGTTTATTCTGTGTTACACCTTCTTCACTGGAAACTCTGCCCTGGTATTGATTAGCAAATGAAAACATGGCAGGATATGACCCTGGGTGTCTGAAACATCATCCTACCATTGATTTTTGGATAAAACAGAGCGTAATAAGAATTTTATGAGAAAAGGAAAGAGAGACAGAGAGACTGTACACAAAATTATATAATAGGCAAGAAATTCTTTCTGTTCCTATGTATAGTCAGCTCAGGAAGAGATGATATGAGGTTCTATCCTCAAATGTCACGGAACCCTAGACATCAGAAGCTTTAACTTGCTCTTCTTTCTGCCCTCTAATCAATTAAAATAAAATGGGAGAGAATGCTGTATAGAATTTCAATAAAAGTATATGGAAATACTGACTTATTATTGTCATGAATTCTGCAGGAAAAAAAATCAAAATGAATACATCTTGTTGAGAGAACTAACACAAGAATGTTACTACATAACATTTTAGTGATAAAAAAGTCAACTGGATGTTTTTCTCTTTCATAGAATTTTGCATTTCATACATTACCTAAATCCCTGCAGGTCACAAGCAGCTTATTCAATTGACATATAAATTCTATATACTTTTTTTAAAAATCTGCTCTGAATCGTCTGCTTCTTAGTCATCCAGAGTCTGCTCTAAAACCTAGACAACTGCCTGTTTCTAGAGGTGGAAGCACAGCACTGGGTCAACTGCTCTATGTAAGAAATGCTGACAATTCACAGTGGTAAAGCACTTCCCTACTCATCACTTCCACTATCAGCCTGGACAAAGAACAGGAAGACTTTTTTGTAGAAGACAATGTGAAAAATTCAGCAGAGTTGGCAGGAATTTGTTGGGGTATATTTTTCAGGTTTCTTGGCTTTACTGATATTGCCTGCTGGGAAGAGGCTCCTTGCTAAGAGTGTTTCCCTTTCCTTGTCATTCTATTTTTCCTTTTTCAATGCAGGAAAGCATTGTGGGAAAGGTGTTAGACCTGGTTGCCTCTTCATTGTTTACAGAAGCACTTATGTCTCAATAACTAAGCTGACTCAATTCTTTTACTGAGTTTCTGATGCAAGAATAGATAATTTGTGAATGTTTTTAATAGTTTCATGGACTTTTAGATGCTGGCATTTCTGTTGTTGAATTGGAAACTCTCATTCTTGCATATTAGCAAAAGCAAAGAAGCAAGGCTTTTCAGGACCAGAACTTTTTCTTCTCCTAGTATAATTTTTTTTCTTTTATTTTCCATTTGACTGCCCTTAAACTGTGAGGTGGTCACTGGAGCTGTAACTAGAGCATTTTGACAAATGAGCCATCATCTGACAGAATCAAAGAAAGAAGTGGCCTATTTCTCATGAGTTAAGGGATTTAAGAACATCTGCCCCCATTTGAGTTGGAAAATATTATGTGAAAAGTATGAACAGGCAGTACATGCAGAAGAAGTATACAAACAGATATCAGCAAAAAATATTTCTCATCATTCTTTTTTTAATGCAGCTGAGCTATACAAAGGTTTTGTGGGTTTTTTTTTGGTTTTTTTGGGTTTTTTAATTATTATTATTTTTTTATTACCAGAGCAAAGCTAAATGCATTAGATAGGTAGTGTTTACAGTGTTACATACTCATTGTATTAGAACCTGATAATAGTGACCCCTAAGTATTGGATTTTAATTAAGGAATAAAAAACTGATGTAAATTAATTTGTCTTCTAGAGCATATGTTCTTATTTAAGATTTCCAGCCAGAAAGTGAGCTGGCCTTTCATGCAAGTATATTATAGTTGATTACATTCTATTTGAAAATTTTTATAAATGGTAAGACTAATAATTGGTAGTTTAGTGCCATTTTAACACCTTTATCACCTCTAAAGGAGCAAATTTTCAGACTGGAGGCAGTCTGAAATTAATATTTAGTAATACTAACATTTTATTTATTTGCTGTCATTCAATTCCATTGTAAAATTCCATTCATTTCTTTTCTTCATTCAGCATGGATTCCAGGGAGCTGTAAGTTCATTAGAATCCTTTCTGATTTTGATATTGGCTTTTGCAGATATCTTATTCACACAGCATGAGTCAGATAAAACAATCTAGCTTGAGTTGCATACAATGTTTTTTTCTGAAGGTCAGCCTATGATCAGATGAGAGCAGTTTCTCATTATTTTCTATTGCTCCTCCAAACAGTCTTTACTGAAGTCTTTCAAATAATGTGTGACCTCTGTTTTTGTACTTCTCACAGATTTCGCAGGCTGTCACTACCACTCAGACATCTCTAACACAGACAACTGTAATGGAAACTGTAACTATGGTGACCACAAGAGAGCAAATCCTGGTTAAGCATGCTAAAGAGGAACTCCCAACACCTCCACCCCACAAAAAAAGGCAACTCCTTGTGGATTCAGAAATTAGGAAGAGGTGAGAATCATCAAGAGGCAGAGAGAGAATACTGATAGAGTCTGGACACAAATGCAAAAATAGTCATTTGATTGCAATGTTTTTCTGTATGCTATTTTGAGCTTAAAATTATATTTCTGTTATCTATCAGATTACCAGCTGATTATTATCTTTCTTCACTCAGCATGGGTTATGGGTTATATTGTGCTTCTATTACACCTATTTAGCAGTATAGAATGTTAATGATTACATCAATACCATTGCATAGTAATTATTGTCGGTTCAAGTCCTTATGTATGGCATCGTGGGGATCCCACATGACTAGGGTCTTGAAATGTGATGGGCAAGCATTCCATTAATTCTAGGATTTTTGTGTTCTCTAAGAAGCATTTTATAATTGTTAAAATGCTAATAATGGAGATATTGCCTTCTTTCTAAAGTTCATTGTATTCTTCTGGGCTTATGGGTCAGGAGTAAAAATAGCAGTTCTGCAGCAGCAGTTAATATTTAGTAAAACATGCATAATTATTACTTTCAGGTTTTTTTCATGTGTGACTCAAGTACAAGTGACAAGGGATTTTAAACTGATGCTAAACACTAGTTAAAGTCAGGAGAAAGCATTCTGATGTGTTTAAGCAGAATTGGCTCAAGCCAATTAAAAAATAAGTTTTTAAATGAGGCTCTAAGAAGGTAGATTTCAAATATTTTTTGTAATGTTATTTTTGGAAATGTTTTTTGATGTTCAGATAAACATGAATTCCAAGGTAATAGACTTGAGGACTGAAAAGGATGTGAAACTGCATTCAGTGTCTCATTTCTAGAGACAACATCTTTGTTTAGTTCAATGTGTTTACCAGGACAAGTATTTTCTTGTAAAATGGTGTTTCACTTATTAAGAAGAATGAAATATAGGAATAAGAGAAATTGGACTTCTTTTTAATTTAATTTTTATGTTATTGAAATAATGGGTATTTTTTATACATAGGCATTGTGGCTGTATTTAACCATTCTAAAAGAAAGGTTTACAGTTAAGCAGAATTATTTAGGAATGGCCTATAAGTTATGTAAGAGTGATTCTCCCTCTTTTTGTTAAATTGGATAGCTATGTCTATGGCAAATGCTTGTTCTAAATATCTTTTTGAGCTAAATTTGAATGAATTTATTCTATCTTCAAAGTCCTCATTTGCAATCTGTTTTTTTCCTATATCCTAGGTTACCATTAAGTTGTAAGTAAGAGTTATATTTTGCTAATATATTCCCAAGCACTCAAAACAATGCAGAGCAAAGACTGTCAACAGAGTTGTAATTCTTGAATTTATCCAAGGAATTTTTAGGTGGAAGTGTTGTAACTTATCAGGAATTATAACCATTAGCACTCCTGTTAATATTTCATTAGTAATGTGCAAAGATGTGAAACAGGATTGAGGCCCTGTTGGCTTATATAGGACAGTAAATCTTTAGTTTAGTATGGGCCCTATCATGAAAACAGTGATCTGCTTTATTTTGAAATTGAAACATTAAGAATGAAAATGTCCCTTCACTTTTGAAGTATTTAAATAAGTAGTTTTTTAAAAATTGCTGTTGTATGTACTAGTATAAAACTAGAGACCAATTGACAGAGAAGTTCCTTTTTCAACTGCTATATATTTACTGTTAGCATATATTTTTCTTCTTGCTCATATTCTTTTAATTTGCCTTAGTACTGAAAGTAAACTTGGCAGGGTACAGCAGAATACAGGCTTCATACTCATCATGCAAGGAGACTGCCTGAGGGCAAGAATTAACTAGATTATGAGGATTGTTTTTCTTCCAAACTACCTAGGTTTGTAGAAACTGATAATTATGTGTTACTACAGTGCTTTAGCTGATGTCTGTCTAAAGCACTGCAGCTAACAAGTTTATATATAAACTTGATTGATCCTTGTACAGAAAATAGGGTGTATTATCAACTTTGAGACTAGGGTTGCTTTTAGATATATTACTGGTAGATCTGCTACCAGATTCACAGACTGTTAATGATTTTTTACCATGCATACTAGTTTCAAGGCTTTCTGATATGTTTTAATGCTATCTAAAATAAGTGCATTCACCATATAATTTCTGATTAACTTTTGGATAAGTCAGGATGGAACAATCTATAGTTCTCAGTCTTTGCTTGGGATGACTTTAGATAATTGAATAAGTTGTGGTTCCTTTTATATATTTAAAATCAGATTCATTTTAATTTCTCCACAAGTTGGACTTTTATTTTGATCTGCTAGGAGAGAAATCTGACTGTCACAAGGAAAAAGGGAGTTGGTTGTTTAGTACACTATAATATGCCCTAACTATTGTTTTATGTGCCAAAATTACTGGATTTGTTTTAACTTTGCAATTGCACCAGCACATGAGAACTTGTGCAGTGTGACTGTTACACCCTGTGAGCAGACCTACAGGTTGGGAATGTGCAAAGTAAGTGTTGGAAATGTCCACAGCTTTGCAGCAGGATGAACGACGGTTATGTTATCTGAAGGCAGTGTTTCTCCATTCAGATAATCTTTTGGCATTTCTAGCTGAACAGAGAAAACACCAAACTCCACATTTTATGTTCCTTTAGTCTCTAGAAAGTCCAAGCTGGTGTTCTACAGTGGGAGGACCAGTCAATAGCTTCAGAAAAACACTTTGAGAGTAAACTTTGGGGAAGAAGTTTCAGCTTAGAATAACAGTTTTTGTGACTGTTTTTAATGAATATGTAAAAATGCAGTCTTGGAAATGAAAAAATTTTATGATATGCTGTTGTCTTCCTCAAAGGCAGGAGAATACAAATTTGTACTCAATATCAGCATAATAATGGAAGAAGAAAGCTCATCTAAAATTTTGTGTGCTCAGCTAAAACATCCTTCTTCACTGGTGACTGGACACCTTTTTGATCATTGGGGGTTTTTTTGATAGGAGAGAAAGCATTGTATTCCCAAACAGCCAATCATTTATGTTCTGGTTGCATTATTAGCCACAAGATCTCTCAGGGTTTTCTGTTTGTATTCAGTTGGAGCTGCACCCAAGAATAAACAAGGCCCATAGTGCTGCATGCCTTTTGATTTTTTTTTTCAATAAATTAAAAGAATGGAAGTTCTCAACCTACCTCTCCTACATTATTATATAGTGTGTGTTTTTGCAATCAAAATTTTCCTGAGCACTTAAAGACTAATAGTTGATGGCTATTTACTCTTCAGTTTTGTTTTAATAAAAAACCCTAGCAATTACTGAAGGCTTGTCAGAACCTTCCAAAGGTGAATAACCAGATTGTGGTGGCTGCTTTCTGCAGTCGAAGTACAGCACACTACATGCTGTTGCTTGGTATTTGTAGGCCTGGGAGGGAAAGACACATTTGGGGTTGAGGCTTTTTGGAGGTGGTGATAGTGCTCCCGGGTTTTCCAGTTTCTTTCATCTGTTCTCAGACTTTAGTCTGTGTTGGCTCTGTAAAGGAATATGAAATAAATTCATCAGGCCCCATTGCCACAGGTTTGGAAAGATTTGTGCTCCAGATTTCCTTTTCTGTGAACTAAATATTTTAGATACTAGATACTAAAGGAAGAAAGAATAGTTTGGCTACTCAGTGAATATTGTATCAGTGTTCTGTGCAAGAGCACAGCTTCCACTTACTAAGCCAAGGAGGAAAAAATTGGATGGCTAAGATTGAAGCATCAAACATTCTAGAATTCCAAGTGTTTTATCAACATTGAAAGTATAAAAATCTCTATTTAAACAGAAGAAATCAAGAAGAAGCAATTTGACTTGTAGACCAATAACATCCAGAGAACTAAATGTCACATTTCCATTGTTTTTGTTTTTGGTTTTTTTTTTTTTCCTGTGGGATGAATGCATTGGAAGTAAGCTGTTGATTTTTTTTTTTTTTCTTGAAGCAGGTTTTTGNATTACTTTTTTTTTTTTTTTCCCTCCTTATTTGTTTTGCCTCCATTGACCCTCCCCCAAAATCTAAAACTGCTTCAGGACTAATGCTTCAAAATGTCAGAATCATTAGGTGCGTTAAATTCTGTTACTAGTCAGAAAAAAGCTCATTTTCGCACAGGAATCAATTTGAAACTGAGAAAGATAAAATACTTGGAGCTGTATAATAAGATTTTGAAAGGTATGTATTAGACATTAGGGCTAGAGATAAAGGTAACACAGCTGAGGTTATAGTATTTTAAAAACCTGTAAGTGGGAGAAAGGGATGCAAAACAACATATTTATTTTGATGGTATTTGCATATTCTGGGAAAAACAGGTCAGCTACATATCATAAAAAAATATGAAAACCACTCTGTTCATGCTAAGTTTTGAAATAACAGGCAAGTAAGAGCTGGTTAATATTTAATTTAAACATATTTGTAATATCAGTGTGCTTCAATAACAACCAAAGATACCCTTCTTTGCAATTTGGTAAATATTTTTTACATGTTTCCTAAGGTTTCCAAGGAAAGTCTACTTGTCAGAGCATTATTATTGGTATAATGTTAATCTGAAGATTTGAAAGAGACTCAATCCCCTTTGAAGAGCAAGATGTGTTAAAACAGAGTAGTTGCTCCATCTAGTGTTTTTTTTTCATTTAACAGTTGTTAAATAAACTTTTTAGTGAAAAAAGAGAAACCCTCACTTTTTTTAAAATTATTATATTTGAGATTCCAATCCTTCATTATTTAGAAAAGTTTGGATTTTTGTAGAAGACAATTATTAAAGAAAAAAATTGTAGTGACTTAATAATGGTCTTTTTGATAGTTATTTTTTCGTATATCTCATTTCTGTGCAATGAATTATGTTAGTCTAGATTAAATGGTGATTGTTCAGCACTTTTACAGACCCTCCCTTGGTCTGTTTGACCCCTGCTCTCTTACAGAAATGCAGCTTCTGCTCTGGTATTGTTATCTAATTATAGGTAACAAATTAAAAGAGAAGAAAGTTATGTCTTCATTTTTTTTGTGGTGTTTTTTTTATTTCATTATGTCTGTAACCAATTCTAGAGGAAAGGAAAAGATAACTGAGACACAACAGAATCGTTTTCTACTGCTTAGAGGGGGAATAATTAATAAACATTTTCATTTGGGGAGTAAGAAGTATTGGTATGTTGAGGTTTGTATACATGGGCACTTAGTGCTTACTAAGCATTTAGCCTTTATCCTTTTGATGAGGTCAGAAATGGATTAGTCACAAATAAACAGAATTTATATTCTTCGTATTTAGCACCTCAAATATCTGCATTATTATCAGAGTGGTGCCAGTCAGCTGGTACTTGCTGCAGGCTGTGATAATTTGGTTTAAAAGTGCTCTGTACCTGGTGGTTCTAGTGAGGTTTCTGTTGGAGTTACACACTTGGGATTGATTTGGTATTTGGTTCATAATGTTGATGAGGCTGAACTTAACAGCATCACAAATGCAGAGGGAGGGTCAAAGTGTCATTCTGAAAGAAAATAAAATTATTTGACAACAAAACCTACAACAATAGGAAGGTTAAAAAATATTTGCTTGGATAAATTGGCAGTTGAATTAGAAGATAAGAACAACTCTATTTACCAACTAATGTCTCATCAGCTACAAATTCAGAGGAAGAGGAAAGACAGCAGGGAATTAGATCAGAATAATTCTTCCAATGGACACCATGTGCTGTAAAGTTGTTCTTTGATATGTTCTA
Source organism: Pycnonotus jocosus (assembly GCA_013400435.1). Taxonomy (NCBI): domain Eukaryota; kingdom Metazoa; phylum Chordata; class Aves; order Passeriformes; family Pycnonotidae; genus Pycnonotus; species Pycnonotus jocosus. The sequence continues at coordinate 20,884 of VWYP01024254.1, forward strand.
GGCAGTGAAGAGCTACAAGCTGAGAGACCTCTGGCGAGCTAGGGATTTCAGTCCAGACATGGAAATGAAATAATTCAGTAAAGTGGTTCTTGGATCAAAGTTGTATCATTCCCTGCCAACTCAATATGTAGGCAAATGGTTTTATGTCTACCCAAGATTCACGGTGGTGACAGGCCTGCTGTGATTTTTGTTTGGGGAAGGAAGGAAGTGAATGAGCAAAGGAAATAGTCAAGCAGTTTCTGTCTGTTAAAAGAATAAAGTACTGAAACCACTGTCTGCCCATGGTAGCAGTAGCACAGTAAAGTAGTTTAAAGATGAAAGTCATTCAGTTTAGAGATAAGGTTATGTACCACGCTGGCCACATGACAGGAAGGTACTTCATGCCTCGTGTTCCTACGTGAACTTGTTCAACATGAAATTTGCATGTGTATCTATTTACTCAAAGTGTATTTAAAAAAAATACTCATATTTTTAATCTATGCTGGTCACACTTTCATGAAGAATTCTCCACAAATTGATTTTGTGAATCATCCTAAGCCATATGCCCACTTCAGATTCCCATTCCAAACTTTCTTACTAGATCACCATGTATTTGTTCAGAATTGACTCCTTGTTCTGGCTTTCCTTTTCTTTATTAAATGCATGATAAACCTCACCTTTGAGACATTTCACGACTTAATTGGATCACGTTTTTTCTCTTTCTCTGCATGGAATTTGCAACCCAAATATCCACTAGTGTAGCATACTCTTGTCCTACTAGAAGTCTGCTATCTAATTAAAAAAAAACCTGAAAAACCAAAAAAACCCAAACAAACTTATGGAAATCACTAAGTAACAAGAGTTAATTTATTTTTATTTTACAATACAAGCAAGTCTTCACTTGAACTCAGCTGACATGTGCTGGCATGTAAAGGGCTGTGGGACCAGTAAAAGTAGTATTTTTTTTCTTGTGGAACAGCAAAAAAAACCTAGGTGGAAAACAAAAGCATGACTGCTGCATGAAGAAAAAAATCCTCTGCCTCAAATGGAATTTTTAGCTGGGGAGCATGCCAATGTATGTGTTAAATCGCAAGTATTTAGAATAATTTCTCAAGTAGTTTTTGTTTTAGTATCTTCCATTGATCTATTTTTACCAATTCTACCTGAGCTGAAGTTTGTTGGGACAGAAAGGCAGGCTTGCACTCTTTTATGTCTAAAGTATTCTTGTTCCTAGGAGATTCAAAGACTCTATTTATACTTTGATATCAATCTAGAGCTAATATAATTCCCACCTGCAGCTGTACTCAGAAAGGAAGTATCCAATCACTAAAGCAGAATGATTAAATGCCATTTCTAACAGTATTTCCTCCTTTTACATGAGATGAACATGACAGAGTGATTTTTTTTGTCTCACTATGTAAAATCTCGAAGTCTTAAGATCTTAAAATCTTAAATCTTAAATTTATCTTAAAGATATTTAGCTACTTAGACTTAACTTATATTTATTTTAATTCTTTTCTGTGCTCCTCTCTATTGCCCTTTTTTGAAAGGAAACTTTGTTTCTGAAATTAAATTATCTCCAGAAGAAACTGCAAGTGACAGAGCAGTCTGTTACGTGGTATCAATATTGTCATATCAGAGAATCATATCATATTCTAGAATGCTTTCAGTTGGGAGGGACCCTAAAGATGTGTCTAACACTTGCCAACATCTGATGGCTCTCTGGGCCATAAGATGTGTTCTTAATTATTTTGTTTTACTGTCAAAACTATCCCAAATGCTCCCATTCCTCTTCCAGGTGTTGCAGAACCAAGGGCTAAATCCCTTTTTTTGAAGGATTGAACTCAGATAAACATTTTTCTGTCAATTTTCATCCTGTACCAGGGTAAGACCAGGCTATTTTTCAGAGAGTTGGTCTCACTAGTTCTGCTTGCCCACAGCTTCAGAATGGAACAAATGCCAGAACTCATTCAATTTTACCTGCAGTCAAGGAACTTTAGTGCTCAAGGGCTGGAAAACTTCATTGCTGTCAGATATCTGGTGTTTTATGGTCATCAAATATGCAGTTATTATTTGTAGTAGAGAGGATAACATTTTATTTCAAGAATTGCAGTTGATTTAATGATCAGAAATAAAGCTGAAGTAGGAAGCTCTCAACTGGCTGTGGAGTTTGTGTTAAGGGCTTAGAATCTGTTACCAGCCCAGACATTCCTTGAACCATCCAGGAATTTTGTGTTTTGCCTTGAAACTTGTAGGTCTTTATCAAATGGGAGTTTTCTGCACCTTCCATTACTTCAAAGTCACATTTTTTTTTCTCCTTGAATGAGTATCCAATTAGTATTATCAGGAATTTTTTAAATCAAAATTATTCCTAAGAGTTTATAATTTGAATGTAGAATATTGGATGGAGATTAAGGTGGTGTGTAATTCTTCTTCTTTTGCTTTTATTATTTATGAATACAAAAAAATCACAGTGGAGAAGGAAAAAAGGGAAGCATAAATATTAGCTCAAGCATGAAACTCTTTCTTGTATTCATTTCTCATTTCTGTATATGTAGATTTATGTAGCACAGAGTTTTTTGCCCTTTTTTGCCTTGCATCCTTTTTTTTTTTTGAAGTATAAATCCTTGTATAAATGAAGTGTATTTTTTTTTTCTTCCAGGGGTACAATTTTTGTTCAAATTACTGATTTTAGTAGATTTTCAGTTGTATGCAAATGATACAACCTATAGTCACAAAGCAAACTGAAAGATACAGCTTGGGTTTTTCTTTCTCCAGGTCTTTCTGCTCCATTGTGTTCACTCTGTTGCTGCAGGAGGAAAGGCAGCTGCAAAAGGGATATAAATATTAGAACATGCAGTGCAGTAAAGAAATGCAAACAGAGTGTGGCACAACTGAGAAAAAATATTGTCTGAAGCTTTTTGTTTTAAAAAATACAATAGATACTGAATCACAATGTAAAATTTCTAGATATTAGTAATTCAAATATCTGCATTTTGAGACATTACCTGAAGAATGGTTAACACAAATTGAGATCAGTTTTAAAGGAGTTGATGAAAAAATCCAGAATGTAGTAAAGAGGGCTGTAGAGTAAAAACTAGTTATAAATTAAATGCAGAGAGTGAGGATCTTAATTTTGGTTTTTAAAGCTTTAACTGTGGAAAATTATACTTTACTTGTTGATTAGTGATTGCATTCTATAACAAATTTGAGTTAATCAAGAAAAAGCTTCTTTCATCAAATTTTCTGCTTGAATTTCTTTCATAATATTATTATCACAAGCTGGGACAGCGATCTCACAGGTTTGAAGGCTGCATTTGGTCAGTCAGGCCTTACATCCTCAACTCAGCCTACAAGACTTGTGTTACTCTTTCTTCTCTGACAGACATTTGTTTCATATCTTCCAAAAGCATTAGCTTGAAAAATTAGAACACTTACTGTGAAAATTATTGCATCTGTTCAGCTGTCAAATTGGGTCTTAAAAATGAAAAAAGTATTTCTGTGTTTCTAAATTTTAGAGTGAATAGTTTTATGAACTCTCTGATGAGATACGGGAGTTTAAAACTGCCTTTTCCTGATAGAAATTGCTGTTGATTCACTTGTTTAAAGAACCACATTTGCTGCCAATTGTGTTCTCAGAAACGGTGGGGGTTGAAGGTGTTGTTGCACTTTTGTGTCTCTCAGGTTTGACTCGGACACCACGGAGCTGCACAGCTGGATGACGCGCTCCGAGGCCGTGCTGCAGAGCCCCGAGTTCGCCGTCTTTCGCAAGGAAGGGAACCTCTCAGACCTCAGAGAAAGAGTCAATGTAGGAGAAACTGCTCATATACGTGTCTCTTAGTCTGTATTAGCTTGTCAGAATGCTTTCAGAGTCCAAGTTTAAACAATTTCAAATGTTGACTGACAAGCATTGATTGCCCAAGATAAATTTGGAAGTGTTCGCTGTTTCTTTGAATTTCAGATTTTGGCACCAACATTACTACACAGGCTGTCTGAACACATAGATTGCTGTTGTTGTTTTTGTTCATACATATTCATATTTAATTAAGGTGCTCTAGATCCATGAAAGTTTTAGGTAAAGTTATACAAAAAACTATATATAATTTCTTAAATATGCAATATCATTCTATACTGACAGCTTAATTAGGTGTCATACATGCATAAACTGAAGAATATGAAAAGTGTCACTGGAGTGGGTGCTCAAGAAAATCTATTTCCTTTTACAGAGCTGTAAAATATATATGACAATCCCCAATTTCTACAGGGCTTTTATTGCCTTTTTTTTTTTTTAAACTCTACTGTAGTACCATATCAGAACTAAAAGCTGTTCTTTCCTGCTAAAGTGGATGGTTCTGCACTGCTTAAGTAGCTATTGTTTGTGTGTGTCTGGGTCACAGCCTGAATTACTGAATTTACCCCTTGAAAACTAAACTGTAAAAATTTTTCTTCCTTATTTATTTTTTTGTAGATCAATGAAAAAATGTCCATCTTTTCCAAGTAAGAGAAAGAGGTGTTTTTCATAAATATCTTGGATAGTAGCACAGTATGTTATGGAACATCATTAAAACCTGTGTTGATACTCCTAGAACACAAAGAGATGGAACAAAGTTGCTGTATTGAATTCAGATTTGCTTCTGGTTTTTCTCATTTTCTCCTTTTCCATCGTAAATCAGATGATAAGACAGAGTAACATGGAATTTTGTGACTGTAAAAGTGCATTTTCAAATTCCATGATAAATTCCAAGTTTCTTGCAATAGTTTTAGTTGTTTATATTGTCATTAGTGTTATTAATTAACATTAATTAACTATGCAAATTATACATTCTAATGGAATATCATGAATTAATTCATGCCATAACTTCATGTTATGTGAAATATACATAAATATCCATGTATATGCAGACTGGTTCAAATACACAGAGTAGGTTTGCTGGGTTCACATGCTTCCCCACTGAGTTAATAGTATTCATCTAATACATTAATAGATAAACAGTTAATTTTCCAAGTGCTCCAATCTAAATTTTAAAAGAAAGGAATAAAAAAGAAATAAACAAAATACTCTTCACCCCTTCATATATTCACATTTGGAGGAACATATTTATTTCAAGGATGAAAATTAGCTCATCTTGACCTACAGATTACTCAGGCTACCCACGCTGTCAGGGTTCACATTGCTTCTATCTCATATTGTCTAAGACTTTGTAAAAGCGTTAAAGGCTTCAGGAGCCATGGTTCACCTTCCTCCTCCTTTCCTTTCTTTGCTTTTGAGGAAGTGGTGATTGCTGCAAGTAAAGGGGTGGAGGTGGGTGACCCACAGACTTCCTTTGGAGCCCTCTGGAATTCCTCTGGCTCTTGCCTTGCCTTTGCTGGAGCTGAGGAAGAACACTGGGGCTGAGAGGCCACCACCCACCACATTTATCCAGGTCTCGTCTCAGCTGGGGAAAACACACATAATACTGGAGAAAGATGTGTGGGATTTGACCAGTGCATGAGCATTTAAAGTTTGAATTCAAGACAATAAAGATAGCAGGAGATATTCCAGATGTTCCTTTGATCTCCTTGGAATTATAATAAATGAATTGTTAACAAACGAATTTCCAGCTATTTGTTTCAGTAAAGTAGTGCAGAAAAGGATCTGTTTTGAATCAAGAGAAGCCTGAGACAAACCAGTAATTCTAAATAGATAAAAGAAAAATTGCTATGTCTTGTTCATTAACATTGGGAATACTTTTAAGAACTATGACCCATTTTAATTTCACAGAGTGTCATTGCTTTTAAAATTAGCATTTTATAGAAAAAGATCATTACAGTTAGAAGTTTCTAGTTGCTGTAAGGGAGAAAACATTCAATTACATATATTAATTTGAAAGTGAGAACTCTGAAAGATGGCATTTGACAAGTTCTACTTGGATTGTGTATTGAATGGTTTTTAGTTAGGACAAGTCTTTGAAGACACTTTTTTAAAAAGTAAAGAAAAATAACATTTTTTTCTGAATGCCAGTTCTCAAAACTTGTCCTGACCTGACTTGTCTTGTCTTTTCTTGTCTCTGTTTCCATCCATAAAATGAGAGACAAAGCAGAAAGTACTGTTCAGTTCATTGATTTAAACTGTTTCATTGCTGCTTTCTAACACTTTTATTTATTAGTTCTCTCAAAGTGAACTTCAAATCAATGGAAAATAAGATAGTGTGTGTTTTAACATATACAATCTCTAGTAAAGTTGTAGAAGGCATATAAAAAGAGAATTAAATGCAGAAAGAAAAACATATGTGAGAGATAATTGAAATAGATTTTATTGTACTGTTGTGCTTTAAGCCCAGCTGGCAAGTAAGTACCACACCTGCTCACTTCCCCCCACAACCAAAAGTAAAACTTGTAGGTTGATATAGGAATAGTTGAATGAAATAAAGTAAAATATAATAATAATAGCAAATAATAATTCAGATAATAAAAAGCAAACAACAAACAACAAGGAAGTGATGCACAATGCAATTGCTCACCACCAGCTGGCTAAGGCCAGACCTCCTCCCTGAACCCATAAAAGCCTCCTTCCAGGTAACTC
>VWYP01024259.1:0-11748 GCA_013400435.1 Pycnonotus jocosus
TTGCCATGCCACACCTCCTAGTAGCAAGCTTGCCCTCCTCTCAAATGGAAGGGGCACAGGTACAGCCCTCCCTCTACATGTCCCAACTACCAAGTCTGTCCCTTGGCAACTATACAGGGAGGAAGAGGACCATGGAGAGAACAGATAATGTCCAAACAACAAATCACAATAACATAACTATACATCAGTAAAACTTCTCTTACCATACACATAATGTTTATCCCTTAAATGTGAGAGCCAACCATCACATTACTTAACTATAACACTGCCATCCTTTAAGAGTGATGAAATTCCAGGGTCAATGATGTAGTAAACTTGTGGAGTCTCTGTCCTTGGAAGATGTTTAACACCCGACGAGACATGGACTTGGACTGCCTGCTCCAGCTGACACAGCTTCAAGCCAGAAGTCAGTTTAGGTGATCTCCACAAGTGCATGCCAGCAGGAGCAATTCAGTCATAGTCTGGCACCTTCTTCACAGTTGTTTATAGCAGGTGGCTCTAACTGTTCCCTTGTTTGCATGTCTCCTTGATACTGAGATAACTACTGTATATGGTTTATAAGGGGTTTACAGATGAGGAAATGGAGGCACAGGGTGACTTGCCTACAGTTACTCCTTTGGTGAGGGTCAGGATCTCAGTATCTGCATGTGGCCTCTTTTTATCTTGACATCTGCTTTGGTCTGAAGGCTTAACTTGTCTGAGATTTACCTGAGAATACCCAAGTACTTGTTAGTAGCTGCTACTTGAGTACTCACCTCTTCCCTTCTTCATAAGTCTTTTCTTTCTTTAATGACCTTGAACTATCAGCAAAATTTTTCATAGCAAAAGAAAAATCACTTTCTCCTTGAACTAAGCATTTATCAAATTATAGCTCCATTGCACCAGCAAAACATTTAAAAATATATCTTAGTAATAAATAATTGCAGTACTATATATAGCTGCAGGCTTTGCAACACAATTGCTGAGCTTTTCCTTTTCTTCCTTTCCTCAACAGGTAGCAGTGAAGCATTAGTCATTTAAAAATCAGACAAAGGGTTTTAATGCATATGGGGAAAAGAGGCAGGTTACAAAAATGCTTAAACATGTCAGAGTGCCATGCCACTATAGGAGGAAGAGGTAAAATTTTAGAGGGACTGCTGCAAGAAGTAGTTAATAATAGCAAAGAAGAATTTGGCAGCAGGGCAAAAAATTAAGCATTGCAGTTTGTTGTAACTGATTGAACTGAGTGCCATCTTTGGAGAAAAGGAACACAAGTAAGGTGCAGGTACACACACCAGTAAGTACTCTGATTGCAAGGGCACAAAAGATCCAAGTCCTCATAGCAGAACAATAGTTCTGTCACAGGGAAAGAGCAATAAAATGTGTTTGTTATTGGCATGTGGCTGGCGGAGGGAGAGACCCTGCTGCAGAAACACTGCTGTAACAGAAGGTCTGAGCACAGCCTCTTGTCTCTGTGTGCGCATCCACTGCTGAAAAATTGTTTGCCCATTTCTAATCCCAAGCAAGCCCAGAGAATGTCATTCATAAGCAACAAATCTTTCAGAGAAAAGGCTGATTGTTAACACCTTTCAAAATCAATGGAAACAGGACCATGTGTTTCAAAAACATCAAGAAAGGGGCTGAAGAATATACAGTGTCTTGGAGTTTGGTTTCTCTGAGGCTTCATGTTTACCCTGGGATTTTCTGGGTTGAGAAATATTGTAGAAAAACAATTCTGTTCTGTCTCAGAATAGAATTTTCTAACTAAAAAAAAGTTAGTGCTGTTCTTCTAAACCTCATAGCTCTCCAACTTGTAGTTTACCTACAGTGTTCACTAAAAAGAAAAAGTGGGTTATGTAATGATTTGCTTTGGAATTAGGCTTTCTTTCTTCTCACTCTTGCATTGCCCCAAGTGACATCTTTTAAGAACCTGACAGGTTTGGTTTCTTACTGAGATTTTCTCCCAACAGGCAGACTGATGATGAGAACAAAAGAGATGAAAGTACTGCCAAAAATGTCTGAGAAGGGAGCAGATTTGGCAAGTGCTTTCAGTGTGAGGAAGGTGAGAGAATGAGGAGTTCTCTGAGGAGCTGCTCTTTGTAACCATGCACACTCTATGAATTTATTATAAGGTTTCCATCCATGGAGAGATGTTTCCTGAACTTGCAAGACAGAGATGCTGAGAAGTGGAAAACAGCTTTCCCTTTATTTAGCCAGATAAGATACCAGCAGCTTTTAGATCTGTCTGATGGACAGCTTTTTTACACCTTTTTTGGTCTTCCTGGAACAATGATGCATGGATGAGGCAATGGCTTGTGGATTGTAGAGCAGCTGGAAAATCAGTAGCTCTTTTCTTTAGAGGAACAATCTGGCAATCATCTTCTGGGCAAGGAAGATGCTTGGGGTATAAGAATAAACAACTATTCATTGGGATGAGAGTATGTACACTACAGTTCTTTATATGTCAGAGTGGGCAAAAGTCCTCAACTTCCTTTACCTTGAACCCATCTCAAACATGTTGCTAAAAATGTCACCCAATCCCTCATTAGCATCCACAAGTCTGCAGTCTGAGTATAAGTGAAGGGAAAGTAAGGGTTGTGTTTTGGTGTGGGTTGCTTTTCACTTTGTGCAGATCTTTGTTCCTTTTGTATTTTGCTTTATCCTAGTTCTCATTTTCATCTGATTCTCCCACTCTCAGTCCCTTCAATTTTCAGAGAGATGCTTGCTTTTCTGCCTACAAGGACACATTAGAAATCAAAATATACATCTGCATTTTGTGAACATTTTTGCTTAGGCACCATGTGAAGATACCAGACAGCAATCATGAAAAGCATACTGAAAAGATGTATAAGTCTGTTGAGTCAGAATCTGTTGATTCTCAACACTTGGAGAATGGATTGTCCTGATACCTCTATGTAAGTGAAAATAGTCATTAGATTAAAAACCCTTTAGAGTTCAAGATGAATTTAACAGCTTTTATGAGCCATTTGTACAGTGAAAACCCATTAGTCAGTGTACAATCAACAGGGTTATGGGACAACTTGGGAGCTGTTTTAGCTTGTCTTGGTTTGGGAAGACNCAGATGTGGTTCTGTTCGAATAGAGATGGTCCAGTAGAAAGGGTCCAGTAATGGTAAGATGGGTCAGATCTTCCTTCAAGAATCCAGTGGAAAACCCAGATACCTAGTGTTCCTATTTCTCAGTTTTTATCTAGGTAGGAATGGTTGGGTCCTCGCACTGGGTAGAGCATCTCACAACAGGATGATGTAATGTGTCATGTCATTGGTGAGCCTTAATGGCCCATTACCAGAAGATATCCCCCTGGAGGGGGAACAGGTTGTGAAAGAGATGAGGAACACTGCCCCACCTGGTTTTAACAGCTAGCCCATTATCATAAGGCACCCACACCCCTCCCCCTGGAGTTACAGGAGATAAAACAAAAAACATCTCCTCAACTGCTTTCAACAGATGACATAGAATATACTCTTTTGTTGTTGTTGTTACATAACTCAAGACATAGCCAGAGGCTGCTTTGCAACTTTCCAGAGCAGTCCCTGTGTTGGGCATTTTTGGAGGATACAGATACATGGACATAAAATGTGTGTGGCAGTCAAATCAGCGGCTTTTTATGGAATGACTGTGATACTTTAAAGCAAAATAAGCTGCAGTTTTGTGATTTTGGTTACTGAAATGAGGCAGACAATGAATTATGACAAGATTTTGCATTATTTCTAGAGGACTGAATGATTCATGTCAGTGTAGTCCAGATTAAGAACTGCTGTCAGAAAGAATCAAACTCAAAGCAGGCTTTCACAAAAGAACACATCTTGTTCAAAGTTAGAAGGACAAATTCAACACCAGGTTCTCATTAAACTCTTTGAAGTTGCTCTTAGTTTTCAGGTCTTTTTATTACTTTGTATTTGAGGGAGTTTCATGAATTCAGGTGTTTCTGAGGCTGGAGCAGACCAATGGGTAGATCCAGAGCACAGTTTAGAGAAGCAAACCCTAAAGCATGATTTGGACACAATGTTTTTGAGAACATCCTGGTAAACTATTTTCTAATATTTCTAATATTTCTGTGTTCTAATGTTGTTGTGGGCAGTTTTATGAAGTGGAAAGCACTCCTCTTGCATTTAGAAGAAGCAGTGAAAAATGAAGCAGAAAAAAATGTTCCAAGTCTTCCAACCAAACAAGCTCCTCCAAAACAGCTGTTCTAGCAGTGGCTGTTCACATGGTGCTTGAAGTACAGAAGTTTTTACTACCGTGTTAGATGCTGGATTTCATGGAGTCAGTAAGAGCTCTCTTGATAAGTCCTGAAGACAGTTTGTTTTAGGCAAATGATGGATAGGCATGATAGCCAGTCCTGGGAGCATAACTCATTTTCAGTCAGTCTCAAGTGATCACAGGTATTTGCCACCTCAGTATCTCTCAGTTTCCTCTCTCTCTCTCAGCTTCAATGTCAAGACTTTAAACTTGAGGAATGCCGTGTAGTGCTGCATTGAGTGCCTAAACTTGTCACTAAAGGTGCTGTATGGGTATTACTCATGCTGGTACATGTCTGAAGTTCCAGTGGTGTTCATTTGAAAAAGCTGATACTGCAGATGTCTTGATGGGGAGAAGAGGAGACAGACCAGGCAGGACAGGAGAGGGAAAAATATGTTCTTAGGTTTTTTAATTTAATACTAGAGTAATCAAAATATGTCTCTGCTCTGCTTCTATTGCTAAAAAGAAAAAAAAATATTCTGAACAGATGCAATTTTAATGCAGGCTTTTATGTTAAGAAAATTAGTCTCCACCAGAATTTGTAGATCATTTTAAGGTGTTATATGCTGGAAGCAGCAGTTAACTGGCTATGTGCCATTTGGAACTGGGTAGAGCATCAGTGCCACCTGCTGAAAGGCCTCATGGGATTTGCTCAAGGGAAGATAAATAAGCTATACTTGTGGCTTGGAGTTTTTGACAACATTTGGTAATGATGATGACCTTATTCAGATGCTAAATAAAAATACAATTTTTAAAAATCTGATATATCCTCCCTTTTGACAGGTGGAAGGTTAATTCTCTTCCACCTTTGTATAAATCTCATCCTGACATTTATCTGACAGGGTATCAGACCCCATGTTTCTGGTGTCTTAAAGGAAAATTGTAGTTCTTAATTTTTGTTAAGAGGGAAGTCTTAATTTTCATATGTAGAAGATAGCCAGTGATTTCACAGGAAGTTCAGAGTGTCTGGATTTATACACCTGTTTCAGGAACACATTTCATTTCACCATTGTTTTTTGTGAACTAATTGTTACCATAACAAAGGTAGCAGTCTGCATGTACCTGAGAAAAAGATATTACATTAAATACAGGATATGTGTTTGAGGGACAGAAAAAGTTTGAGACATCCCAGATACAGGAGGCAAAGCTGGAGAGTCTGGCCCTGAAAGCCAGACCTACCTAATTTTACAGAGTAGTTTGCTACTGTAGCAGACAAGCAGCTTTCTGATCCCGATCTTTAAAGTGTATGTCTTCCAATTGTCGCTTAAAGTCCCAATGTTGCCATGTATTTAAAACTTTTCTTAATTTTCCTTAAAAATTCCATTCCTGCAATCAAATGGTGGTTGAAAATCTCAACGTCAGTTTAAAAGAGTCAGCTAAATTTCCAGCTTTTTATTGTGGGAAAGAAAATTTACTAATGTAATTCCTGTCAAAAATTTTAATTTATGTCTCTTTACACTACACATACAGACTATACAGACTGTGGGTTGATATAAATTACACAGATTTTAATCCAAGAACGTCAGAGCAGGTTCAGTAACTTTTATGCTATTAGTGAACAAAGTAAGAGTGAGATCACTGTGTGCCAGGATCTGAGAATCAGCCCTGAGTATAAGACCAGGGAGCAGAGCCAATACAGTGGAAAGCTCTTCCTTTTTAGCTTTGACCCCTTCAGTCACCAGCTCACAGCTAGATCAGCTTTCTGGCAGAGAGCCTTTGTGAACCGCCTTCAATAACGTTTAGGGAAAAAAGAAAAAAAAATCTTTCTGTTGTTTGTTAACTTTGGAAAACTGTCACAAGATCAAATCTTAGACCTGAACTCCTGAATTCATTCTTTGTGAATAATAATTTGCATTATCAGTGTATTTATTTGTATTTTCAGTGTAATTATTTGTATTATCAGGGAAAATGTTGCTATTTAAAACTCACTTCTGGAAACACCTCCTTTCTCCAGGTCAGTAGTAAGGTCAGAGTGCAAACATAGGAAAGTTGAGTGCATGATCTGGTGTCAAGGAGCAACTGATGCTTGTGAACAAATACTCACCCAGAGGGATGAACCCACTTATTTTTCCTGCTTGTGATAATCTCCTTTGAAACTGCTGGCTGCAAATTTATTGGTCTTAAAATCACTCTCTCCTCTTTCAAATTACACAAACCAGTGACAAAGAGTTCTTTTAAAAGTCAAGATGAAGCCCACAGTGGATTATTAACCACATTACTGTTACCATCAAACGACCTGACATCCCAGATATAGTTAAAAAAATGAGATGATATTTTGAAAAGTACAGGGCAACCCACAACTATATTAAAAAGATAAAACATTACAGGCTCTGCAAGAATGTTTGTTAGTGTGGCATTTGGAATTTAGTGTTGCATTAATGCCCCCTGCTGATAAGCCTTCAAAATCTACTTTGAATCAAGCTCAGAATTTAATAGTCTTCTGCATCAGTACATCCCTTAANAACTATTAACCCAGCACTGCCAAGCCCACCACTAGCCCATGTCCCTAACCCATATTCCTAAAGGATAAGCATTTTCATAGCTTTTATGATATATTTTCTAAGTAAATAAAAGATATATTTAGTATTGATTTTTACAGACTCTCTTGCTAATAGCAATGCAGGTATTATTTGATTCCACAAGAGAGAGGGGGATTCATTTCCTCCCTCTTCAAGCTGTGGGAGAAATGCCTTTTCTCTGGTGTCAGTGATTAAAAAGACACTGCTGTGCTTTTTACAGTTTCCATCACCTGTGCTGCTGCATCTTTCCTTTGTCCATTCATCTCCCTGCCTCTCTGAGGTACACCAAATCTGCTGCAAATGCCCATAGCATTGGGTGACCCCCTGAAGCTTTTAGGGACATCTACCCCTGCATGTTATTCCCTCTAAAGAGAGTGAGAAGACCTGCGTTGTCACTCTCCAGCATCAAAGACTGAGCTTTTCTCAGACAAAGATGATGTAAAGAGGCTCTCCCAAGGCAGCCCAGCTCTTTGTGAGTGCAGTGAGAACAGACTCCAGCTGTTATGAGACAGGTAAGATGTGGATAGATATCCCTCCTTCCTTCAGGCTGACAGTTTCAGCCTGTGATCAATCTGTGGATTGTATTACCTGTCAAAGAAAGTAGGCTTAAATTTATTACATAAGAATCACTGGCGAAACATAAGTCTTTACATGAAAAGGTTGAAAAATGTTGTTTTAAACTGAGAAAACTAGAGCAGAATATAAAGTGCACTGAGTTATATCTGAGTTGCACAGGTTGAGGTAATCAAAGCGCTTCATACTATTGCTTATTTTATTTTCTACATGTGAAAAGGTTAGAGTGTTTTTATGCCATGATGTCTGTTGCCATTAAGAGACATGTACTGCTTTAATTGAACAGTTAGAGCTGGAGAAATCTGGATTCTTTATGTGAGTGAGCTCTTAGGTAACATTAAGCTATTGCAGTAGCACATTGCCATTCTTCAAAGACCATTATATAAAAAAGAAGCTGAAAGAGTTTTTAACCAGATGTCAGTATTTTTAGAGGTCATGCTACTCTCACAAAACAACTTCTGCTGAAATAAGTGCCTTAGGAAGATAGGAACTCCTGAGTTTTTTTGTCTGAGCATGTCTTCTTCAGCCTTACAAACTATACCTAATCCATACTTAATTACTAAAATGATGAAATAAGATAGTAAGTTCATGGAATGGACTTCTAAAAAGCTCTGCAGAGACTGCTTTTATTTCTACACAGCTACAGCTTCAAAAGCCTGTGTGCCTGAATAAGCCTCTCTGCCTCCACTGCCCAGCTTGTGCCTGCACACTGAATGGATTTCAGAACTCCTGTAAAAAAGGGGCTGCTGCAAGCACAGTTGCTGTGTGCCACAGTTACATAAAAAACCCGTGATTTCAGAATCAGTTCTATAAGGTGAGGGAGAGAAAACACTTTGAGGAGTGGCAGTGTAGAAAGACCATTGGATTTCATATTTAATCTGACAGTGTAAAATAAATGGTTATTCAACATAATGAAATCATTCACCTGTACTTGTTTTACCATTACGTGGAATTCCAATAGAGGTTCGTTTTTTTTCTCTTTCATTATGCAACGTAATGTTGTAATGAACAGTCCTATGTCTATTTTTTTATCCTTGTTGTTTTGCAGTATTTTCATAAAAAGCAGATGATTTGCTGCATTCAGTTTCTTGGCAATAAAGAAAGATTGTGCAGTCACCCTGATACTTATAATCCATTACAAACATTAATTTGCTGCAGTTACAGACTTCAGAAGGCTTTGTTGCCTCTTTCCACCCGTCTCTTTCCACAGACCTGGGTCTGCTGCACAATTGTGAAGGTGAAACCTTTAAAGGTTAATCACTTGGGATAAAATGACGCACAAGAGATGCTTCATAAACTGCTGTAGACTGAGGCTTTTTTTGATGCCTGAAAGGTTCATCCTGCTAATTCCCATTAACAGCTAATGGGAGACAAGCACCTGCCACCCTCACACCTCAGTGTAGCATCATGTTATTTAGGAGTGGAGCTGGAGCCTAGACCCAATAAGCCTTTCCAGTGGAAAGGCCACTTGCGGAAACTCAGGCAAAGCAGTCAAGCTCACACATCCACACACGCCACTTGGCTAGCTCAGCCAGGAGAGGCAGAAGGCCTTTGCACTACATCAGTTCCAGCCAGGTTTATTTCCAGGAGCTGAAGGGAAATCCAGGGCGAAAGGACTGAACCTGTGCCAGTCTCAGGCTTAAGTATGAGATTCAGCAGCCAATGACCTTGAGGTATGAGTGTGGAGCAAAGGGCAGGTAAGGTCAGTATCCCATAGGGGAGACAGGGACAGTCACCGGGGTCCCAAAACCAATGGAGACACAGAGAAAAAGAGAAACCAAAGGGCCAGGGGCATTAGGGAGGGGGGAAATTGGGACAAACCATTGTGTACAGGGCACTATTGGGAAGTTCTCTCTGTCAGGCTGAGCAGGTGACTCTATGGTCTGTCCTGCCAAAGCCAGACCCTAGGTATTATGTCAAGGGGCTGGAGGGACTCTACAACTCCCCTGTTTTTTCTTACTAAGAAGGTGCTCCCAATGGCTTTATGCAGGCACTTAACTAAGCATGGAAACATGAGCCAAATGATAAAAACCATCATTATAACCCAAAAGATCCCTTTAACAAAGGATGAAACCCATCCTGTCAATTCCCATTGTCTGAAAAGTTCACTGATCCAGTCTGAGTTCTCAACTTTTAATTCCTTCACTTGCTCCCTCAGCTTCTGGATGTTAGCATGGGTGGATTCTGAGTGCGAGGAGAGGTTGAAACAGTCTTGAAAGCCATGTCCCTAAGCAAGCAACAAATAGTCTATTGCTGCCCAATTTTGCAACATTCTATGCCTGGTAATCTCAGTGTCACTAAGCAGGTCACTGAGTGCAGATGAAGTAGCACTTGCCTGCTTCCTAATCCAACATTCCGGGTGAGAAAGCTCACCCGAGAGCCTTGGCTGCAGCTACCCAAGGTAAAAACAGTGAGACCATGACTCTCTTTCCTTTATTCCAATCATAAACTTGGCTATCACAATTTTCATCAAATTCATTATATGATCCCTTTTGGTGTGCGAATTTCCCTTTCTGTTTCCAGTTCTGAAGGAAAGTTATGTTTGGGGTGAGGGTAATAAGCTGGCCAAGACTNGTAGTAAGCTGGCCAAGGCTACAGGGACCTCCTTGAAGGCGTGAGGGGATCCCAGGCTATACTCGGTCTCCACAGATAAGAAACACTCCCCAAGGCAACACTTCAGGATGGAACGAGGACAAGGAAAATTTAGGACTGATGTAATTGTACCAATTTAGGGGGGTATAAGTTTTGTTAGATGGGGTTACATCCTTCCTGTGGGCAGACTTACTAACTTCAAAGCATGCTGGTCAGTAGTTCATTGGGAGGTTGATAGTGAAATTGAATGCAGTAATGGGCTTTAGAGGATCCTAACAGCTCTAATTCTTGGGGTTCCTCTGGTGCTTGCAGTAAGGTCCATGTCCACTCATCTCAAGCTTCTACCAGATTGAGTTTCTTATCTGCATATGGGTATTCATTTACTGTTAGAGAAACTCCTACTAGGCAAGTTGACAGTGGGTTATCCACGCTGCCCATGGACAAGCACAGATTGTCTTGTTGTAAAGACTTGGCTAGTGTGACCCAGATGTTCTGGTTGGGCTGAGGGACAATCCACACACTAGCTGATGGAAGGGAGAGGAGCATCCAAATTCCTACTCAGAGTAGTTGGGGAGTCCCTGCCGCAGGAGACATGGCAGGATGGTGAGTTCATCTGTGAGTTTGAAAGAATGAAATTTTAGACTTACTTTCATCCAACAGCCCCTCCTATCTTCCCTCCTAACCCCTCAGTTTATACTGAGTAGAAAGGGCATAGAAAAACATGAGGGGATAGCAGTGCAAAAACCAAAAGAAAAGTAGCAGTAAGATAAACCAAAACAAAACAAAATGTAGCCATGTAACACAATTTGGGAATGAAGTTCATCACAGAGTTTTATAGTTTCTCGAGGCTCATCTTTTTCTGCAACGAATATCTGTAGTCATACTCCTTTTCATTCTTCTCCTCCATGCCTCACTGGCTTGATCTCCTTGCTGTCTCTGAGGTCCCAGAGAAGTGTCTCTGGGTGCTGCCTTTAGCAGTTCGATTTATGCCTTGACATTCCTGCCTGGAACCCACCTTGGCCCAGAATCCGTGGACACGCAAGCATATCCTCTCCCTCAAGTTATTAATTGGAATGGACCCCTTATGTGCTTGGATTCAGGGTTTTTGGTCAGCACAGGGGGTTTCTCTGAGACCTGAGCTCTGCTTGTGTTGGAGAAGTGCCTGAGAATGGGGGGGTTTGGCTCCATGAATGAATTGTTAAGAAAATTGATAACATAAAGCCTTACATAATCTTTCTATGTTTGATAACATTTCAACACCCCCACACTGCTGATCAAGGACTCTATTGAGGGTACAGTGAGCCCTCTCTTCAATGGATTGCCCTGTTGAGGAGTGGGGTATTCCTGTGTCATGTTTCACCTCCCACTGACTTAGAAACTGTTTGAAAATGTTTGAGCCGTAAACAGGACTGTTATGTGTTTTGATGGCTTGGGGAATGCCCAGGGTGGAAAATGCTAGGAGGAGGTGTCAGATGATATCTTTTGTTTTTTCTCCTGAGTGTGCTGATGCAAATATAGCCCCAGAAAATGTATCTATAGACATGTGAATGTATTTCGGTCTCCCAAAGGGTGCATAATGTGGGACATCGGTTTGCCACAACTGTAAACTCTCAAGGCCTAAGGAGTTAACCCCGGCCCCCATGGATGGCAGTGCATAATCCTGGCAGCTGGAAGAGGAACCTACTATTGCTCTTGCCTGTTCTCTTGTGATTTTAAATATTCAGACTAGGGCTGGTACGTTTTGATGAAATAACTGATGGCTCAATTTAGCGTGATTATAGATGTCCGGCAGGGTGATTTGTGCTGCCATTGCTAAAATGTCA
>VWYP01024262.1:0-26146 GCA_013400435.1 Pycnonotus jocosus
TTAAAATATTCTTAAGACGTACTACTCCTCCTAACTGAGTGCCCAGGCCCTCACAGTGGTCATTACCAAAAGCTGTTTCAGCTGCATGCTGCTTCATTAACTCACTAACTTCCACCTGGTAGATCTAGTTCCTGTTTAACCTCAGTGTCCTTTTGCACTTTGCTCAGGTGGTTTCATTCTTTCTAGGCAATTTATGGCTTAATAGTGCCAGGCCACTTGGGAAAGAAGGGAGATTTACAGAACAGTCTTCTTCTGTATCAAAGAAGGAATGCATTCCAAAAAGGAGATTTCAAAGGGGAGAGGAAAGAAAAAGCCCAGAAATGCAAACCAGAAAACACTAACCTAGCAACATGGCCAGCTCTGTTTGATAGGGAGCAGGAAAGGACTATTCTTACATTAGCAGGCACTCCGAGCATGCCACATCAAGACGGTAAAGTTGGAGGACACTGCTGCAATGCACTGCCACAGGAACACCCAGCATTGCTGTTGGCAGCACTGTTAAACTTGATCAAAATGTATTCTGAAAGTTGCCATGAGAAAGAAGGTATGGGAATAAGTCACCCTTCGTGGGCTATTTCTATTCACACCGAACAGCCTGGCTCATGAAAACACACATTTTATAATCCACTTGTAGTCTTTTATTCACACATTTATTTAATCAGCTGCAGCACACTGAGGAATGTCACCAACACAAGGATTGCATGAAGCACCAGTTAGTGCTAGTAGCGTTGACTAAGCCAGTCGTGAGATATAGGCTGACATAAAAAAGCAGAGTTAATCTTGTACTAGTTATGGAAGCAAAACTCCTGCCTCCCAAGTGCTTTTTATGGAGGAAACAAACAGAAAAGCAGTTTCGGGTTTTTAGTGGGGTTTTGTTTTGTTTTGGTTTTCGTTGGGTTTTTTTTTATGAAGTGCTGCTGAAAATCATTAGCTAACCAATGACGGCATTTTCTAGTTCCAATTTAAAGACTGTTCAGAGCTCCATCCAACTTGATCTTGAACACCTCCAGGGATGGGGCATCCACAGCTTCCCTGGGCAATCTATTATAGGCCTCACAGTGAAGCATTTTTTCTTAATATCTAATCTAAACCTTTTCTGTCAGTTTGAAGCCATTTCCCCTTGTCCTGCCACTCCAGGCCCTTGTCAATAGTCTCTCTCCATCTTTCTTGCAGGTTCCCCTCAGGCACTGGAGGGCCATGATAGATCTATGTACAAAAATCTGTACATTCCATAAATACACCATCAGTTGAATTTTAGTCCACTAATGTGCTATTCAGTGTGGGACACCTCAGGTTTTACTGTGGATTAGACGCTTATGGTTTCTCATAACAAATTCACAAAGGAGTCAAAAGAATGTAGTAAATTCACTTATTGGCACAACTTTTGGAGAAATTACTGCTCAGTGACACAAAGAGCAGGAACTCACAAACTGGTATTTTGCCCTGCTCACCTTCAACAGGGATTTCTACATCAGCCCATCCTCTGTCACCCATGCTGTAATTCTTGAGCACAATGAGGGGGGCTATGGTTCTTATTTCAGCTTTTCCTCTGATTTCTCTGCATTTTGAGACTAGTCTCAAACATTTGCTTTTTATATTAACAGTAATTCTATAGGTAATTATAGAGATTACAATTTCTTGGAAAGTAGCAAATGGAGCTATGATCCCAAACCTTCTCCAGCTCTTCAGGAAAAACTAAATTCATTATTGATGTAGGTTCATCTTCACCCTAAAATGTAAAAGGGAAAGAAAAGGAAAAACAACCAGTCACAAGAACCCTCAAAGTTGGCCAGATTTCAGGTGTCAAGAAAGAGAGAAGCTTTTTGAAATTGGTCCAATACATTAAAATAAACCCTTGATATAAGTTAAGATAGTATTCGAAAAACACTTAACAGGATACTGATTCTTTGACAAAGATTGTCAGATTATGAAAGCAGACTGTGATTATTTTCTCTTTTTTTTCACACATAATTACAAAATGTTCTCAGTTAAGTGATGAGTCAATTAAATGTATCCCCTCTACTGCAGGATTCTGTGCATGCAGCATGTATACAGCACACAAAAAGAGAAGACCTACTGCATGTTTTTGTTACCAAGCTGCCACTACCTGGTTCATCCTTGGGTTACATTCCCCAAAAGGACTGGTGCAACTGTCCAGTGCTTAGTCCATCATCATCCACTGAGTTCAGTCTTACTACATTTAACCCTAATAGGAGTTTTGGTGTTGGTATAAACACCAAATAGTACAGACAGCATTTTTTTAAGACTGTGGACAGTTTCCAAGAGATACCCACCTTCAGCTTGGCAAATGGGTCTGGCTGAAGATTAGATTTCCAAGGCAAGTGGGAAAATGAGGCACTTCCAGGCTCATTTCCTTTCTTAAGTACTTCTTCAGTACTCTTCTTCTGAGAGAACCTGCTGTGCTCACTCACTGGAGGAGAAACATGTGAAAGGCTGTACCCAGCCTACACAAAGGGAGGGTAAGACTATACCACCCTACATTATTTAGGGAACTAGATGAGATTCCTGACCAGAGGACTTGGCTATATCACTCCTAGGAGCCACCTCAACAAGGATGAAGAGTATAAGCATTAGAGCAGCAAACCAGCATGACCACAAACACTTGATGGTTTTCAAGGGGAACTGCTAAACTTCAAGTTTCATGATAAAGGATTCCCAGAAATCCAGCTAGAGGCCAAAAAATGTCTAACACAGCATGACCTGCTATGTGATAGAAGCCATGGAACTTTAATGAATGACTGCTGCTGGGAATCCTATGTTTAGTGATGGACTACAGCATCTAAAGCAGATGGAAAAGCTGCATTTAGAGCTGTAACTGTCTGCCACAGATTTTTGCTTGCAGGACAACCAAGGATGATGGAGGCGGTAATAGGCCTCCTGTCCACCTGCATGAAGCACAAGAAACCTTGTCAGAACATGGATATCACTATTTGTGCCACAGAGCCAGGCTCAGGCTTGCCAAACACAGCCTTGTAATGTCAAGTGCTAATTAAGCCAAGAAGTAAGAGTCACCATGACAAGGAACAGAAAAAACTGCTGGTCATCACAATGAGATATTCTAACTCTCCATTTCCTCCAGAAAAGAAACTTTTCTGCTGAGAGGCTTCCTGGTTGGTATCACAGCATGTGAAACAGAGAAATAGGGAAGAAAGCAAGCAGGGTATTTCTATTGAGATCAGAGCTGCGTTTGTCATGTTACCAAGTGCTGGGCAGAGCTGTTCTGGTCACACACCATAACTCCTCCGCATGTTTTCTACATCCCTGATTCTGAAAGACACTTAAGCATCTGCATAATATTTGAAATATGTGTCTAATTACAATACATTGTTTACATCTGAAAGTGGACTGTGTAAGACTAATTTTAACCCAAAATAATTCATTACAGTTCTGGTATGATCATGTTATAAAGTCCAACTACAAGGTTGGCAGATATAGTTCTGAACATCTGGCCTAGGGTTTTTCTTCCTCCAGAAAATCCAGGAAAAGGAGCAGGTAAAGATTCAACATCAACAAAAATCCCCAAACTTATGGGTTGGCTTTATTACCATCTTTCAGGACAAACTGCAGTGCAGGTCTTCAGATACAGAGGGTGGATGATGGGCATGGGGGTGGGCAGGATAGGACATGGACAACACAACATGAACCCTCATATCATCCCAATCTCTACTTCAGTGTGACTTAACCTCCCCTAACAGTCTTGTGTGTCTGTGCAACATTTTTAGCAACTGCTAACTAAGTACCTGGTTGCAGGGTCTAAAAAAGAAACCTAAAAACATGCGTTAAGGTTCAATATGTAGGTGCTTAGAATTGAATTCTGAAAACAATTGTGCTGCACACTGAAATATGGTACTTGATTATTTTCAGTGCTCTCACTCCACCCTGAAGTGAGACAATGCTAAACAGACCCAATTAGTTCCAATAAAAAAAGGCAACACTCGGTCTAGCAAAGTCATTCATTATAATATTTATTCTATGAAACAATGAAAATGTAAGATTAAAAAATGTTCCATGCATTTCATAAAATACAGAGAAAGACATTGTCATAAACAAAATATAATAAGAAAGCCAAACCCCTTCTGAAAATCCTGAGAGCTCCACTCTCCACATTGCATCATTTGAATACAAAAAGCATATCCAGGAGAAAGAGCAGTCTGAGGAAAGTGGCAGGTTATCAGTCGGTAACTGGGACGAGTACATCAGCCCACAAGAGTTTTGCCATCACCTTTCTAACTACAAAGCCAAACTGACGCAACTTCCTTTCTTTGCTACCAGTTCCTGGCATTGTCTTTGGCTGGGAAACCAGGACAGCATTGCAGAATTCACATTAAGTTGCTGTCCAGAGAGGCACTAGGGCCCAAAATGTAGGCAGCTATGGGAAGGTATCAGGGCCCAGTGGGTGAGAGGGAATGGCTGCTGTTCCCCTGCTGGAAGCAGGCTGCAAGGACATGCCTTGACTGTCTTCCCGGGAGCACAGTGGGTGGAAAATGCTCCCAGTGTGGGTGAGCAGAAGCAGGAAATGTATCTAGTACCTCTTTAAGAATCCCAGTCACACAAAAGACAAGCTGCATTACAGATGGATGCCAAGAGACACATCTGCATTTAGGTTACAAATGACATTGCTATAATTCTTCTTACTGAAAGCTTTTGATCCAGCTCCTTCTCCTCAACCTACAGCACTGGGTCTGGCTTTAGCAAAGCTGTTAAAAGATCCTTCTCTTGCTTTTCTTTTACAGAACCTCCCAGATTCCCACAACAGTTAACAACCACATAACCACCAAACACAAAGCCATCCTAATTCTGGGCTCTGATATAAAAGCACCCCACTCTTGTGCTGGGAACACCCAAATCTACCACAGCTGTATTTGGGGAGGGCAGTGTCGTGAAAGGAAGAACGAGGCTCCACTTACACAAACACTTGCTGCCCCAAAAGCCCCACTCCACGAAGCTTTAGGAACACCATAATCAGAGAATTTCATGTGGGGAGGAGCAAAGAGAAGAGAACTGATTGGAATCCTTTGCCCTGCACCAGGGGATGCATCCACTCTTCAGAACAGCGTTCTTCCTTCTGCCAGCTCCCGAGCCACCTCTGCTGCAGCATGGAAGGTTCTGCACCGGCCTCCTGAGAATGGTGCACCAGCGGGGGAAGATTGTTATGGGTGAAAAAGTGGTTTTCATGTTGATTCTTAAAAACCTAAAACTAGAAACTCCTATTTCTAAAAAAAAAAATTCAGTGAAGTGTAATTTAGCCTGTAGCACAAACTATTACAAAATTAGAAGACATTGCCCATGCTACCCCTTAACTCTCTCCCTTTGCATACACGTATCAGGAATATGACTTTATATCATGTGCTCTTTTCACTTTCCAATTCCCAGAAGAAACCTATTCAATTCCCTGCACAAGCACAAAGGAGTCAGAAAGAAGACTCCATAGGAAATCCCGTGTCCAGCATTTCTCTCTTGGAGTGCTTGCAGCTAGAATAATGTTTTCTTGGTAAAGTTTTTAAAGTTCGATTATGTTTTATGTGCTCCATTTAGCTTGCATTTAAAAAAAACCAGAAAATGCTGTAAGAAATTAAGGTCTTCACAGGTCTCCACAGGCTTTGGTGAAACACAAAGAGTCTTCTTTTGAAATAACTGCCCAGCTTCCTCTATAGTGGAATTTCTGTGTTGTCCATGTAAACATTACACAGAGTCTTTGTACCACCCACTAAGCTCTCTGCTTCAATCAACTATTTGTGCCCAAAAGCACATCCTTAATGTTTCTTCCTACACCACAGCCATCCTCCTACACCACAGAAGATGTAACAAAACAGGAATTAATCACAGGCTGGATACTTACAGGGATTGCTGCTGTTTGCCTCTGTCTTCACAGCCTTGGCAAGTTTGGTTGAGTTCTGCTGTGCTTTGCCTTGCTCCTCTCCAGTTAGCAGGGCTTTTATTTCCGAGGGGATTTTCCCTTGGTCCATGGCCATGCACCACTGCTTGTACTGAAACATGCAAACACATTAGGCCTTAGCAAACTGCCAGGATCACATTAGCAGACAAAACAGGGCTGTAATCTTTACCTTCCGGTATATTCATTTAAGGTCTGAATGTACCAGTGCTGAGGCCTCTTACGAAACGGCAGAGCCCTAATGAGCTGAGCACGTGGCCACGGCCGCATACCTGGCCTCAGCAGAGCCTCTTTCAGTCAATAAACTGCTACTCAGAGGCAGCACTAGACAGAATACTGTAATTATTAAACAACATGGAACACTCTGTGCAATTTCTCGCCGCTGGCATGCGAGAATACCGTTCCAGTTCATGGCCTATTAAAAACAAATATTTCACATGACTCTGGGGCTGATGGACTATTAAGAGGTCCTTTCCCATTGCACAAGGCACAGTGGAAGCACATGTGCCTTATTCCTACTTCCCTCCTCTTAAATCCTTCATTGCCAAACCCTGAAGCGCATCAAAAACCTGTGGACAGTTGGCTGGCTTTTCACCTGATCCTAAACCTGCTAACTTGTAGTGATTAGCCCTGCCCATTCAAACAAACCTAAAGCCAGGCCAAGGCAGTGTCCTCAGTGCTGGTGACATTTCAATGACACCACTGTGTCTGTATTTCCAGATGAAACATTCTCTTTGGTTAATGCTGCTAATTTGGGCAAGACCCCCATCTTACACATCCTAGAAGCACCTACACAGAGAGCATGCTGCAAGAATCCACCACCCCAACAGAGAAGCAATGACATCCTGTGGATCTATGTTTGCTCTTTGATATTTCAACACCTCTTCCCACAATCTACCTCTGTCAAAGGTTTTTCAAAACCAAACATTTCAAAGACAACAGACTCAAATGTCATGGCATTTTCTTCGCTTGCTTCCAGTTCAGAACCAGCAGATAACTTGTGACATGAATTTGCATTCTACACACCAAAGCAGGCAAACAGCTGGATGCATCTGATGTTTGGATACCTCCCGGCCAGCCAAATGCCACTGTCAGTCACTGTGGTCCCGAGAACAAGTGTTCACGAGGACAGGTCCCAGATAATACTGAGGGTTAGGTTAAATGGTAGTTCCTTACCATTTCAAGCTCTTCTCTGAGAGCACAGATGGCTCGCTCTCTGCTTGAAACCAGCTCTTCCAGGTACTGGTACCTCAGCTTCTTCCTGGCTCTGCACTCTCTTGCACTCTGACGACTTCTTTCAAGTTTTGCCTTCAAGTCTATTTTGGCTGGTTTACGACCTCGTTTGCCTGGTTTCTTTACCTTGCCTCCAACCACCTGGAAAGGAAGGGCACAATAAAGATCCTGTTCTGCAAAGATAATGCTGGAACCATGTGACTGTAACTAGTAGGAGTCTCAAGTATAAAATCTTGCATATATATTCTGGAGCAACAGAGGAAATAAGAATGCTGAGCTCTGGAGTTGTCAGGACTCTCTCCAGTGGCTCTATTTCTCTCTCTCATACTGGGGAGCCCAGGACTGAACACACTACTTCAAGTATCTACGAGGGTATCTGGGTATTGAGGAGGCATAATCACTTGTAATGAAACTGCTTTCATATCACCAACAGCCTCTATTCTAGCAGCTCTGGAAATATCATATTATAGAGGTTAACATTTCAATTTAGACAAAAATATATTTGTTTCTTTCAATATGATGCAAAACTTAGTTTTGCTGCAGTCAACAGTTTCAGCCTACCCTAAATTCAGAACTATTCACTAACCACCTGAGCTTCCTTGGGCTAGATTTCTTTCAAAGGAATCTTGAGGAGTTTTACTAAAAACTCCTTTACTAAAACTCCTTAAGAATTTAGAGACCACAGTTACACCACGTCCTACCTCTGTTGCCCCTGCTCCAGTAGCACATCACCATTCTGGCCATGTTCATGTTAAAGACATTACTCCACAGCCTGCTGAGTCTCCTCACACAATCTGTCAGTGCTGAACTCCCCCTATTGCTAATGTAGAACCCCCTTGCAGAAATGCAACTCCCTAGTTTCTTCCCCTATGGAATGCAGGTTTTGCAATCACTTTCTCCTCTTCTTTATGGCTTCTTTTTTACAGGTCTGAGAGCTTCTCCTGCTACCAAAAAAAAAACACCACCAAAAAACAAACAAACAAACAAACAAAACAACAAAAAACAAACCCAAACCAAAACAAAAAAACCCAACCAAAAAAACCCAAAAAACCCAAACAAACAGAAAACCCAATCTCCTCTGTGTTTACTCTGTGTTTCCCCAGTAAAATATTTTACTCTTAACATGGGAGCATGACACAAGAAAGTCTTAAATATGGTCTGAAGCTCATTTCACTGGTCATTGGGCAGTATCACTCAGTAAGCATTACATCAGCCACACACCCCAGCTCCCTTCTGAAGTGACGATTTCTCTTTATTTGCATTCTGACCACACTGTTTGCATGGAGGGAGTGCAGAGAAATACACCTAACACACACACCTGCATACAAGAATTTCACTGCTGCCTCAGTATTTCACCATCCTGGATACAGACAGACTTTTTCCAATAGGGTTCAAAATATCAGAGTTCATTATTTCAAAAAAGGCACTTTTACTGTGAAAAGCTACAAAATAAGTAATTTTTAACTTTCAAAGAAGTCACTTGTTCTGCAAACTTAGCAAGCTGCAATAAAAACAATAACATAGTGAATTGATGTGCCAGAATGAAGAGGGGAAAAAAAGGATTATACAATTGAGCCTATTCTTTCTTTGGAAAGTGAGTCAACAACCACATGCCAACATAATCCTACCCTCTCTGTATTGTCCCTCCTGATTTATTCAGGAGTAGCTGCCTACCATAAGCAAATGAAAGAACCAAATGTACTTAATGGACATCTATGATTACGAAACAAACACAATATATTCAGAACAGCAAAGGGAAAAAATGAAGTTCTTTTATACTTGAACTGCTGAATACGGTTTAAATAATTCTTTACTTCATCAAAGTGCTCTCCTTAAGATTTTCTAGTTCAGAAAATCTAATGTAGTCCAAAGCAAGATAAAACTAACCAGATGTGGCCAAGGCAGGGGGCAGGAGCTCTAAAGAAGGGGAATTGTCCTCTTTCAGGCATGACAAGGTCTGTCCTCTCATGGGAACACATTCCTGGCTATGGATGTGTGTGATCCATACTCCCAGCTCAGCAAAATCTAGAACTACACAGAATCTTCCCAGCTGGGCCTGTAGGCACTCACAATTTGCTATCTACTATTACTTGCACTTGGAAGATTGATGGATATTACATCATACACACTACAACCAAAGTACTTCAGTTCTCAAAGACTTTCAGCACCTGAGGCTTTTCTGTGCTAATGCTAGTTCAAAGCAAATCTTTGAATTCAAGAGCTAGATAAGGACTTGTAGAGACACACACTGCAGCTCTTTTAGAACACCTTGGCCACTCCAGGTTCTGACCCTCTGCAAATAGAGTGAGCTGGCACTCAAGGCTGGGGCCCCAGCACACCCCACGCTGTTGTGTGAACAAAAAAGTACCTTGAGACCTAATCCTGCACAGGAGCACTGACAGCCATGCCCTCTCCCCAAAGCCTCAGGTGGGTGAATGGTTCCCATCACACCACTTCTCACAATCAGCAAGTTAAAGACTGCTTAACACATGGCAAATGCATCCTGGATCCACCATTATCCATAAATTGCTTTCCCTTTGATGACTCCAGAGAGCTCTCTACAGATAGGTGTGCCAAAGTGCTGTCCCTCTGAGATCTTTTACCACTGCAGCAGCCCTGCACACAAGCTCCCTTAGGGCAGGAAAAGGATTGTACCTCTTCAATCATTTAACCATGGTTACTTGCTAACACTCTAACCACCAGGAGCATGGAGATAATGAAAAGCTTCCTTCTCTTTTGACTCTAGGCACTAACACCCTAATAATCAGCCTCCACACCATCCCCAAAGACTCATACCGTCTTCATGGCTCCTGGAGTTCAGCACACAATTACACATTACCCTGCAAAGGCAGCAATGGTAGAGCAATTTAATCAAATCCTGCATCCTCGCCAGTTTCTCCTCACCAATATTTAGAAGCTCCTGCTGTAACCTTAAGCAACCCAGCTGGGAAAAAAAAGGCCTGAGAAATCCTTTGCCTCCATCCAGCACTACCATATCTCCCTGGCTTCTACTCCTGTTTGCCCGCTCAGTTGCTATGCTGATGTGACAGAAAGAAGACAAAGCAGAAGTGATAGTTGATGTTGAACATGGCAACAGACCAAGCAAACATTTTTTGTCCCTTTGTATTCCTCTGGAGTTTATAAAGGGATGTGATCTATTAGCATTCAGCAGTGGAGATCTGGCTTCTTTTCAGGGAGTCATACGCAATCAAGACTCAGAACAACATTAATCATAAAACTTTTCACAGAAATATTAATAAAGGCATGCATTACTTAGAGATCTGACCAAGCTCCCACTTCAGTTCACTCAGGCTTCAGAAAATAGAAGAACATAACTCTTTTCTCAGGCACATAGTGTGATTCTTGGGGTGTCCTGCCCAGGGCCAGAGCTGGACTCGATGATCCTGAAGGGTCCCTTCCAACTCAGTCTATTCTGTGATTCCACAATTTCTTTTTAATACCCTACTTAGATCATAACATCATTCTTGCCTCCCCATCAGTGTTCAGGCACAAAGTTATTTGACCTGGAATTGGAAATAGCTGCAATTACTTGACCTGATACAGAAAATTCCTCAGACTTCTGGATTTTGTTATTAGAAGCATGCAGCAGATCTCTCCAAAATCCTTGCCAGAATGCACAGCAGAGATGTCCTCCTCAGGAAGGAAATGCACAGATAACACAGCTACTAGCACTCACAGCACTGAGGAGCTGAGCCCCTCAGATTAAAGACTGGGATAAAATTGGCCTCATGACATCTGCAAGTTTGAATCAATTTAGCAAATTAAAGCAACACTATCCCAGGCACTGCTCAGCACCACTGACCAGCAATGCTGATCACATTGACCAGGTCAGCATCTTCCAGAAGCCCTGAGCTCATTTACCAATAAACAAGCAGCTCCATCAACCAGTACTTGAGATCCATCTTAAGCAGATTCCTCACTGCATTGGCAGCTGAAGGTATAGCTCTGCAGAACTTAATGCAGCATGGAACCTGGTGATCATCTACAGCTTTTATATAAAACTATAAAAATTATTAGTAAGAAATAAAATCTAAGTGCTGTGTTTCAGCAGAGGGGGAAAGAATCTATTCCCACTTGCAAACATTTTCACAAAATCAGAAAGCAAATGAAGCCAGTCACAAGTCTCTTTAATACAGATGAATTTTTGTGATCTTCCAATGCAAAGCATAGCACCGACAGTAGCAGTACAAAACCCAGCTAGAGAGCATGCTTGTTATTCCTCCATTTCATGACATTTTATATGCCCAACACAATTATTGTACTTTCACTGGCAGACAAAGTGCATCCGATAATGATCCAAAAATGTAAGATACTATTTAGTGAGCAAACACGATCTAAGTCTTAAGCAGATGTGTCAACAGAAATTAATCCTAAAACTCTCACCACACAAAGTGCTGCATGTCCTAAGAATGTTTAGAACAGATGAATAAAGAATACTGTCTGTCTTTGCTGCAATGTCTGTTTTCAAAAGCATGAGCTAGGACTAAATATCAAGTTTTCATGAAGTGTTATGCAGGCACCCAGAAGGGTAAGTGCTGAAGCTCAGGGCAGCAGTCACTCAGATGCCACCTCGCCACTCCACAGGTGACAGCCCTGCTCTTCCCTGAGGATGGACTGACAGCCTCACACAGGAAATCTGTCCACCACTGTGCCCTACACATTCTCTCAGTTCACACCAACAGAATCCAGAGGCTTTTCTAAACCTGTCTCTGTTAGAACTCAGGCTCAGGGATGGTCAGTTAACTCTACCATGTGTATCCTCCCAGCCCACTGTAACAATGAAATAAAACTGTTCTAGCTGGTTTGCAGACCTTAATCTCCTCCATTTTACTCACTCCCTGCAAATATGAGCAGACATGTCATCTGAGCAATGCTGAGCAGGAGCTTCTTAAAACATTTAATGATCTGAAATTGCTCATATCAAATTATAACCAAAGCTGTTAAGGTTTTGTATTTCCAAGCAAGCAGTAATGAGAATGCTTTAAGTTTGAACACAATCCTGGGTGGAATATTTCTCCAGCACATTGAGAACCTGCAAACTCTGAAAAAGCCCTGAAGGGTGAAAACACAGCCTTAACAACTGAGGTCATCTCCACTGTAGCTCTGTCCCTGCTGTGGCATTCAGAGCTGATTCCAGGACTGCCTGGGAGATCTCTCTCTCTCCCTGATCCCAGTCAGCCCCACCAGTGAGGGTCACAGGCTACAAGACAGCCCTTGGCCAAAGACCCCTCAAGCTCTGTATTTGAAACACAAGATTTCACACCTGGCTTGCTCCCACACTCCCTCCAAGGAACACCTGCATCCCCATAATTATGACTCAGGACCACACAGGACTGAGTATTTGATGTCTCACAGCCAGGCTGTGTGGAAAGCAATGCAGCTCCTTGGGTGTAGCCCTTTGCTGAGAGCCGTGCCCTGCTCTACCACCAAGTGTTCCCTCCAAAAGGAAAGCTGCATGAACACCAGAGCAAGACATCAACAGTTGCTGGATCTCCAAAAATAGTAAGATAGTACCTTTTCTGTGCAAGGCAAGAATATTTGTAATAAAAGAGAGCAACCCCAGCCTTTTTTGGTGGTGGTCTGGTTTTTGATCGTTTGTTTTTAATTTCACTGGAATAACAAAAGTGATCTGATGTTACAAACTTTTATTTCTTATTTCTAGCCATAAATTGAAAAGCTAACCACCCAAGTAAGTCTTGTCAGTGTCCCCCATAAAACCCCTGTGATTAATACAAAAGATTGCAGTTAGCTGTACAAAATTGTATTTTGATGTTAACTAACAAGAGTTATCAACTTCTTACCCTAGCCCCTGTTCTCTGCTTCCCAATGCATATAACAAATACATAATATTCTACATGTAGTCTTGTAAACTAACCAAGAAATTTCACCTGTAAAGGCTGAAACCACTGTAACAGAGCTTCTCCTTTTTCCTCTGTCCAAATACTTCAGAGATGCACAAGTGTTGTTTTAACAGGAATTAAGTGCCAAGGAACAGCTGCATCACTAAACTCTTTCCCTTCCACACCCAATAGCTCAAACCCCAGCAAGAAGTGAGGCCAGTACCTGAACAACCCCTCATTTAAAAGCAGTTCTGTAGAAGGAAAGGAGGTCACATTTTGGGTTGGGGATTTTTTGGTGTGTGTGAATAATTTAAGAACATCTTTCCAAATGTAATTTTTCTAGATGTGATGTTAAGATGTTCTACCTTTCTCTTTATTTCTTGCTATTTCCTTCCAGTTTTGATGAACATGTTAAAAAGAACCATTAGAAAATGCTCCTAAACCTGATAAAGCTAAATTAAAGTGGACTATGAATAAGGGAAAACTTTGCAGCCTGCAAGCTCAAGGCAAACACCGAACTTGCCTGCAGGCAGTTATACAATGGTCGCTACATTACCAACACAATTCAGTTGATTGAGTTTTTGCAGGGAATGTCCTTTCACAGGCCAACCCCCTCAGCAAGGAGGAAAGCATGACTCAGTGGAATTTTTAGGAGATTTCAAGGACATGCTGGCTCCAGTTGTAACCACAGTGGCCATAAAACAGGGTATAAATAGTGTTTGTCTCATCCTGACACAGCAACCTGCAATGGGAAGAGCCCTCCCAAGGGAAATGGCATCTGTTGAACAGAGTCACCAAACCCTCAGGGTGACCTGTGGCCCCATGAAGTATAAATACTGTACTTGGGGGTGAACATAGCAAGAAAAGTGAATATTCCACTCTGTTGTTTTTTCCTATTCAACTCAACTTCAATTAAAAAAAAAAAAAAAAAAAAAGACTAAAGATTTGACTTACTGGCTGGGTATATTGACATATTTTATTTAGTAAATGTGTCAAAAAATGTTTCAGGAAAAAAAAAAAAAAAGAGACTATCAGGACTTCACATGACACAACAGTGGACCAAAAATTATTTTTTAATTAAAATCTGGAAGTTGGGTAGTACAAACAGCCTAAGTCTCATAGAGAAGAACACAGAAAGAGATAAAAATCAGATAATGCTCATGAACTATATATGCCTCCAGAACTAAATCTTCTGAATCTTCTAAATTACTGCCCCAATCACACAAATTTTCATGCAGTTCCCAGAGCTGTGAGACATCAGTGATGCAGATTTCCCCCGAAGTCCTTCACAGCTTTCAGACAAGGCCTTAACAAAATAAAACAGTATACATGCTAAAATAGCAGATCACTATAAACCTTTCATAGCCTTACAATCCATTCTGTGGATTGCTTCTATATTACTTTATGCCATAAGAAATCGTGTCAAGTATTTTTCTCCCTTTTGAGTTAAGGCAGATCATCACAGGCTGGGTAATTTTTGTTCTGGTAAAACCCCAGTGGCGTCTCCAGCACGATCCGCAGGATAATCCAAAAGCAGCACTCCAGGGAGCTGTAATACCCAAACTCAGCTAAGTCTGAGCTGCAAAACGCTGCACTGAGTGGACAGAGCAGCTGTCCCTGCAGGCTCTGCTGTAGGGGCACAAGCAAGAGGAAGATGCGCTCGTTCCTTGTGCATCCTCCCATGTTCGGCTCTGCCCAGGGGAAGCCCTGCACCTTCAGGGATGCCACTGTGCTGCTCCCACGAGATTCTTCCAATGCTGGAAGAATTCAGGCTCCAGCACCCAGTACAAGGCTGCACCCCACGCTGCTGCCCTCGTACCTCACTATCTGTGCACAGCTCCTATTTATCTAATAAATTCAGGGCGCTACTGGGAGCATGAGCCACTGCACCACACCACTGGTGGCATCCAGCCTTTGGCCCACGCCTGGAGCTTTAAGGAAACGCCAGAAGCAGCACCGAAGAGCTGCAAGCAAGAACTAAGGGGATAACCCTTCCTTCCTAGCGGCTGCAGCAAGCAGAGCCCTTCAAGAGCAGATTTCAGAGAGCTCCCTGCATTAAAAGTCTCACCGGCTGCCCTAGGCTCCGGCTCCCGGGTGGGCCCCGCAGCCCCTCACCTTGCTGTCATCCATGTGTGCCGCCAGCCCCGATCCGCCTCGCCGCGGCCCCTGCACGAGGAGCAGGCGGAGCCGCCCGCCCGCAGCCCCGGCGGACACCGGCGCTCACAGAGCCTCAGGAACACCCGCGGCCGCCGCCATCACCCACCGCCATGTTTGTGTACAACCGAGGGACGCGGTAGCCCCAGCAGAGCGGGGCACGCTGGGAAGTGTAGTCTTGTTCGGCCCCGTCGTCATTATCCACCGCCCTGATGGGGACGGAACAAACTACAACTCCCAGCAGGCCCAGCGGAGGAGAGGAGCGGCGATTGGTCTCCGCCTCGCCGGCCGGGCGAACTACATTTCCCAGGAGGCAGCGGGGCTGAACTGAATTTGTTGTTTTGTTGGTGTTTGGCGTTGCGGTGGTGGTTTGCGTTTGTTTGTTTGCTTGCTTGTTTGTTTGTTTGTGTTACCTCTAACGCTCGCACTATTCCACGGTTGCTCTGCTGCAACCCCAATGGCTCCGGAAAGATGCCCAGATGGCTGGTGGGGCCGGGGTTGCCGGCTCCAACCCTACGCACGGGCTGTCTCGAGCTAGATGGAAAAAAACCCAAACCAACAAACAAAAAACCCAAACAAACAAACAAAAAAACCCCCTAAACCAATAAAACAACAAATTTAAGGTTTTTGCTGGGTTTGTTTGTTTGTTTGTTTGGGGGTTTTTGCCTTATTTTGCCCTAAGGAGTTCCTGAAAACAGCCAAATTTTCCAGGCCGCCTGGACACTACTGAGCTCCACCAAGCCTGGAGAAGCAGTGTCTGTAATCCTTTGGGAATACCCAGTTCCCTGCCGTTTTCATGTGGACACATGGCACAGATCTAATGTTGAATGCTTGATGCAGAGCCAGGCCATCGTCCTGTGTCTGTGCCATGAAATGAGGCCTGTGCTTGCTGGAAAGACACAGGTACCCCAGCACACAATTCTCCTAAAGCATGGCCCACGTTTCAAGCTGGCGGTGAAACCTGAAGCGTTGCGTGTTTCGTGTTGCTGCATGTTTCTCTTTATTCATGCAACTCAGTTCGCAGGAGTTTCCCATGACTTAATCTCCCTTACATGCAATTGTTAAGGCTGAAGGCTTTGTCATGGGATTTTCCCCCTGAATCACAGACCTTCCTCTTGGAGGGTTATGCTTGCTACATGGCAAAGACAAAGCACTTTCAAAAGCTTTTTTTCGCTTTATATGCTTATGTGCTTTTCAGTTGTCAAAGACAAGGCGGTTTGCACACTGCTTCCTATTTGCTTGTCCAAAAACAATGAATCAGTTCTGGCAACTCCCCCTTGAAATAACAGTAATAAAAAAGCTGGGATGATCAGTGTGTTAAACAAGAGGCATCAGCTAATAAAGTGGAAGGAATAGCTTGCTATGAGCTTGTCTCCTGTGATCCCACCCCCATCTTTGCCTTCAAATTCTTCCAGAAGGTGGTGAGGCGCCTCATTCTGCCTTTGGCACTATCCTGAGGCCATAAAGCTGGCTTTAAAAGCCAGCTGGGGGTTTCCCCGGTGAAGGGAAATATTGAGTGGCAAAGAGCCAACATAGCTCACTTAGGCAACTCTCTGTTGCAACATGAGTGGAGGAAGGAGATTAGACAGAGCTCTGGTGCTGATTCAGAAAGGCCAGAATCCTTTTAACCAGTAAATTAAAGTTATAGCTGCATCTTTTCTTCCCACTAGATTGCCCCACACTACCCATCCTGCTTTATATCACCTAAGAAGCAGAGCTCCCAGCTTCTGACCAGGAAAAAGCACAAGTTCCCTGCCTCAGCACTCAAAAGTTTCTGTATGTTAGCAGGGAACAACTCAAACAGTGCATTTCAGTCTGCTTTTCCACTCTGGCTCTGCTGTCTCCTGGATGAATTTGGACATGCAAGTTAAGTGAGAGTCTGTCAGAAAGAACAATTGTGAATGGAACTAGGTATTATTTATATATATATGCACATACAGAGAGAACATAAGATTATGACATTGTAAACTGATTTTAACAGTTAAAACATATATAAACCATAGTGATGTACACCAAGGAAATCCTACCTTGTGTTACATTCCGTGTCACAAATTATTTTATGCAATAACTATTGGCAGGTCCCTGATGAAATTAGTAATATTTATTAAAAGAAGGGTTGTGCCTCTGAGATCCAGAGAGACTTTGAGGAAGATAAATAAAGTGAGTTTGGCAATCGGGCAATAGCTTAAAAATCACTGCTTATGTCAGTGTGACTAAAAAAGAGATATAACTCACAGGGTGACTTTCACCATGTGCCTGTATTTCAACACATCCCAACAGGGTGTTTATTCTCCCTAGATCTGCAAATGTGTTAATTCAGGCAATTCAAAATCTGTTCCTCTGAAATCCTGCCTGAAATAAGAATAAATCTTGCAATCTTTTGGTATCAAGCATTTTGCTGAAATTGCTCCACTGTACATTTGTGGAGTCTTTAGAGATTCAGAGCCTTTGAGATGAGTTCATTTGTGGATGTGAAGGCAAAGATAAAGCTAAGATATGCTTTTGTTTATTTTCCAAATGTACTGAGATGTTAATTGCTTTAATAGAGATGCTAACTCATTTGCCATGGGGCAAAGACTGTGCAAGAACAGCCTGTCTTTCAATCCCTTGGGGTTTGGAGTTTTTTTGTGGAACAGATAGAGAAATTGCACTTTTCTGCATCCTTTAATATGATACCCAATAAATGTTTCTGGAAATAGAAGAAATGCTCTGTCTTTCAATTTGTAGACTCTGTTCACACTGAGACAGAGAACACCTTTAACTTGTCTTTTAAACCCACCAGTTAAAGTATTTGTCACCGAGGAGTGACCCAAAAAAAAGTTTATTTACCTCATATTCTATATCTTATTGTTGTTTATATAACTAGGATAAAAGTAGAGCAGTTTGTTGTTGGTTTGTACTTTTTTCTTACATTAGAGAAATCAGCTATATATGCTAAAGACCTGGAATACCTGGTAAACACATGAACAGCACATGCTCACAAGCACAGTGATTGATCACCTCATTGGTACAAGTAAAAGAAAATTCTGTCTAAAAAAAATGTTCTTTGAAAGTTGGTTTTTAAAACCTAATCAGTGTTTGAACAAAGCAAAGGACATTGGAAGCCTGATCTGCAGCTACTTCCTATACACTGTATAATTACATGTTGATAAGGGGGTTACTATCATATTTGCTAAATTCTACTTTGTGACAAGATGAGCGCCTTCTGTAGTTGCAAATGCATAAAGTCACATCTACAAGGGCAGTCCTTCCTGTTTAGCTATTGCAAATGTACTTCTCAAGTAAAATGGACTCAAAATAAGATAATTTGGAATAATCAGCTCTTGTCCTGTGCATACACACAGGCAGAAAAGTTACTGCTTTATCTAGCCAAACTAACTTTCCCACAAAAGCAAAATCTTGAGACTGCTCATGATGCTTTTATATTGCTGAAGAGTATCTGTAAATTAAAATATTGCATGAAAATGTTTATGCTGCAGTTGGAATGGAGCTACTTCATATTTTCTAGTTTGTGGAAGGGAGAAAAAGAAGTCAGATGATCCTACACTTCACACATATGATTGTTAGTTCCAAATATGATCAGAGAGGAAAACTAGAAATGGTTCAAAAAGTCATTTGAATAACATGGATTTCATACAAAATTTAAACTAAATATTAAAAACTGAGAGCCAAGGATCAAGACAAACAAATCACTGATTAAGAAGATGACAAAGAGTGGGTTGAAGTTCAGTGAGGTGCGCTAGTGAGTAAAATTTAATTTTGTTCCGAAACAACAAACAAACAGAACAATATGCCACATTCAGGAATGTGAGAGCCATGTTGTATCTGGCACTTGAACAACAGAGAATTATTGCTGCTGATATGGTAATTGCAGAGGTACAGAAAAAAGTGGGTGGATCATGTGAAATTCATGAAATACTTGAGGTGAACTTACAGCAGGATTAGTCTTTTAATTGTGTGCATTGATCTCTGTGCACAACTGGTTTATTTAAAAGGCATATTGTTCATTCTCAAGAGGTTTAAAAATCCACTTCAGCTCAGTGTCTCTTTTTTTGGTTCTTAAAATATTTTGCAACATGCTACTCCCCTTTGGCCTACGCAAACAAATATGTCTGTATATGCATACCTACTAGAGCAGTCAAAACTGCTGTCAGTAACTGGCTTTTCTGGTAAGAGCATTTCTGGTTGCTTTCCACAAGACATAAAATCATTTTAAACACTTTTGTCCAGCCACAGATTCTGTGGCATGGGCTGTGCTCACATTCAAAACATTTACTAATCTCAGTCTGATACTGTTGTCTTGTCCAAGGGCACAAACAAAGTTTTTGCATTTTGAGCAAAAATTGAAGGACTTGCATGGCAAGCTGGATCTTCACTGTAACTGGGTCAGAGGACTTCCATTATGACCTTGGCTACTTTCAGAAATGCCATTGTCCCTCATGTAAAGGTCTGGGGCATCACACACAGCACTTTGCCCTGGTCTGCACTGCTCAGCCCATCTTAAGTCAGCATCATACCAGCTAACTTCAGGTTTGCAACTGTGTTTAAGTGTGTTGGATTTCCTGTGGTGTTCTAGCTGCCCATGAGCCTTGTGTTTGTGTTTAATGAGGTTTGTATTTAATGAGACTGCTCTTGTAAACAGGAGTTACTTACAGGATCAAATTTGCACTGCAAAAAGTGTTGCATTAATTTGTAATAAATGTAAATGAAGGATGCACTCCTGGGTAACACACACGCATTCACAGGGAATTTCAATACTGCAGGGAAAATGTGCAGCAGGTTGCTGGGAGCTGACAGGCTGCCTGCCTCACCCATCCATATCCATGCAGAGGAAATAAAAGTGGGTTCTTTCAGAAATACACTGCAAAAAGCACCGTTACCCCTTAACCTGTTGTCAGCTCCCTTCTTCATGGCTCCCAAAATTTTCCTGACATGTCCCAGAGCTCCCATTCCACCAATATCTACTGAAAAAATATCCACCAACTTTTTCCTTCCTTTGGAAAGAGCTGGGGTCGTTCAGTCTGGAGAAGGCTCCAGCTAGATGAAAGGGTAAGAACAATAGCAAGTAACACTTTTTTTAATGTGACCAGTTGGTTGGTAGGTTGGTTTTAGAGAACGCTACTTTTAAGCATGTATTTTGAAAAATAGGCTGATCAAATTCTGCATTTTACTTCACTGAGCTTGCAAAAATTTGCCTCTCAGGTGGGCCAGGTGCAATGCACCAAAAAACTGCAGATACTATTGGATTTCTTTTTCTACTTTCACACAACCTGATGCTTTGTCAAATTCCTTGAAAAGCACTATTGGCACCTAAACAATGACTGTAAATACCCCTATGCTTCTCTCTTGGCAACTCAAAGCAAATTGGAATGGCTTCTCAGGTATTTGGAGTAATTTAGGTAACAACTAAAATGAGAGACTTAGAGGTTCTGTTAAACTCCTCAGTGAGGCATATGCCTCTAACTCTGCTCACTTTGATCTTGGCATCACTGGAAGAAATGGCATTTAAATTTGCAGGTCAGACTGCTGATAGTTCTCGAACTATCGTATCAAAAATCTAACAACCAAGAAGATTGACTAAAAATGCACATAAATATCTAGTTTTCTCATTCACATGCACATATTGTACACAAAACAATTGTAAGCTCCAAACTATCTCTGACTTGAAAGCATAATTGATTTGTGGCATCTGTGTGAAGATTTGGAGGATTAGCTGTAATTATAAAATCCAAATTAGAAAATATTGACTAGTTTGCAAAAAGCTTTGAAGTACAAGATCAGGGCAGGGGTGGGTACATGTGTATTTCCCCTGTGTCTAAAAGAACCATAATAAAAACCCACACACTGAATTCTTATTCTTTCTTTTGAATTTTACAAGACTGCTAAGCAAATGTCAGACAAGACTGATCCAAGAGAATAAAGGTAATGGGCTCTGTGAAACACTAGCATTGAAATCAAATTACCTGTTTTTTAAGCAAGTGGGCATTTTTGAACTTGTACTTCAGGATTTCCCTCTAGAATTTGCAACTGGGGGCTATATTACTCCCCTAGAACAGCAAACTTGGACTAGAGTTTTAGAAACTATACAAAATATTTTGCTTCATGTATGTCTGTACGGTCTGGTGTTACAAACCACTCCTGGTCAAGCTGTGCAGGGTGGTTCTGAATCAGCAGAAGGTGTCTGTGCCCCTTTCCTGCACCATCTCCAGCAGTTCTGCTGTCAGACCCAGGAGTAGTGGACATTAAAGCCTCACCATTCCTGAATGGCTCCCCCTCCCCATGAGAGACCATTCCTGGTTTTTATCTACTGGGGCATATCTCTACAAAAGTGCTAAGTGATCATATGGGGTAATTCAGGGGTAGTAAACCTAGAGCACCTTTTATCCTCTCCAGGATCCCTTGAGATCCACAGCTATGTGTTTACACATAGAACCTTCAGGAGTTTTCTCCAAGTATTTTCCATAATTGTAAGGCTCAGGTTAAGCTGCAGGAGAAAGCCTGACATACATATGTAGTGTTGATGCCCATGTTAGGTGTTGCTTGCTTTCAAAGGCATCCCCAGGAGCTGATTTAAAACATTTACATCAGTGTGCTGCTCACATCACTGAAACTTAGAGGTAAGGAGCTAATTATAGATGCTGTGAGCAGACCCACTGGTAGTCATTTCATAGAACTGAATGATGTCATGCCACAGAATAGCTTTGCAATCAGTTCGACAGGTGTTTCACAAAAAGAAATGCAGGTGGGGGATTTGCATGTGTGTTTGTTACAGACATTTTTTGGGTTTTACCATCTCCAGTTCTTCACACAAATGAGCTATTTATTAACTAACTGTTACAATGCCAGGTATAAACATTAACCAAGGAAGTGATGAATTTATACAGAGATTGGCAGCTGCTTGCTAAATGTTCACTTTTATTGCATATGTAGAGGCTTTAGCTCTCTCATGACTTGTCTTATGGAAAGAAGCATCATCTTCAGAGCACTGTAAACTTCCTCCAGTGCCGTCACTCCCTTCACACTACCTCTGCCTTTGTTAACATCCTTTAAATGTCTAACTGTGTCAGGGAGAAAAGACCTTATTGCTGAATCTGTATTGATACTGTTATGGAAAATTTTCCCCTGACAGTGTCAGAAATGTTATTCAGAGTCGCTCAGATAGCTACAGCCTTCTTAAATGGAATACAACTCACCCTTTTCCTCTTTTAATGTGTTCAGCAGTCAACCCAACTGCTGGGAAATTCCTAAGTATTTATATCCTTTAACTCTCCGATTATATGAACAAGTAATAGGAAATATCATGCACATCATATGAGCAACGTCCCCATTAATCAATCATCCAAAATAAAGTGGATTATTATGTCTGTTTGTGCTATACTGGGTACTGAAAGAGCAAGCTTTATTCTTACTAGCTCTGCTCCATGTGGAGCTTCATGGGCAGAATCTCTTACAAGTTCACTCCTCTTCCACATGTGCTTTGATCAAGAGGGACTCACAAATGTAGAGTACCAAGAGGTAATTGCCTGCTTTCTGGTGCCAGCATTTGACTCCCACTTAGACATAATTTTTAACTGAATATAGAAGCTGTGAGGCAGCACAGATCCACTCCTGAAAATCGAGATCTTAAGCTGCTCTAAACCAGTGATTAGATCCAGCATGTTTTTTAGTGACAACTGGGATTTTGAAAATGAAGTCCAAACAAAACAAATGATTTTTTAATTCTTAGTTTCAAGAAAGAATGGTTGATTCACATTTTAGGTTGGTGACTGGTGTCCTACACATCAATTCAAAGAATGGAGCTGGAATTTGTGAGTTACACTGGAGGTCCTGTCTGCCTCAATTCCTGATGCTCTTTCATCAGTTTTGGCAGCAGACTACTACTTTTAATGGATGCGTCACAGGGCATCCTGTGAGACAGGCAATCGCAGGGAATCTCAAAAAGTGCCGTTATGTACGTTCCTGGAACAACTCACTGAATATAGAAAAAAAACTCTCAGCAAAGAACATGTACTGCCAGACAGGTTGCACTCACTACGAGTGTGGTACAGACTCTCACTGGGTAGACACAATCTTTGCAGGCAAGTACCCTGAGGCAAATTTATCTGCAACACCTGTATTTGGTGGGCACTGTAGGGTAACACGAACATGATCTGTTCAGCACCTCTAAGGTCCAAACCCCTGCTGCCAGACAATTTACAGGGTGGTTTGCCCTCCTCTCTGAACACAATGTGGATTCTAAAGCTGTGTTCCCATCAAAATACATTGTAATGCCATTAGGAGGCACATACCTACTGAGAAGTCTGTTTGAAAGACAAGAGTCTCAAACTGCTTGAGCATACCTGTGTAAACTACCAAAAACAAAACAGGTGCCTTATGGATTGCAGAAAAGGCAGATGTCCCTGAATCCATAGTGCTGGCAGTCCATATAAATAAATGAAAATAATTTCAAAAAATTATAAAGCTCCTTGGCATAACAAATAATTCATAAACAATTTAGATGGCTTTGTTGCTTAGTCTGTGTATGTTTTGGCCAATACATTTCACAATCTGGATGCACAATTGAGAAGAAATGAATACAATACAGCCCTTTTGCACCACTCTAGAATTGTTGAGGAACATTGAACTGGAAGCAAATATATCCTGTGTAGCTACACTGTCAACTTATGAACACCTCTGGAGAGTGAGGTATGTAATTCAGAATAAGACTCTGGGATTTTTTGAAGATATATTTGCTTTTCCATTTGTTACTAGGGATTTTGG
Source organism: Pycnonotus jocosus (assembly GCA_013400435.1). Taxonomy (NCBI): domain Eukaryota; kingdom Metazoa; phylum Chordata; class Aves; order Passeriformes; family Pycnonotidae; genus Pycnonotus; species Pycnonotus jocosus. Next base: position 23,923 of record VWYP01024262.1, read on the forward strand.
TGGCAGTGTTGTTGTTTTTGAAGGACTTCATACCTTCATTCCTTAAATTACATATATATGGCCTTGATTAATTTTAGTCTTTTTGACGTTGGTAAAGGTATGAAAAAAGGCCTCCCTATGGATGTAAATGAGATTTGCTACTATAAAAATATCCAATTGCTAAGCACAACAACAACTTTTATCTGTTCCATAAAATCACAAGCCTTACTGCATCACAGGCATGTCCCAGAGAGGCAAAGCAGAGAGGATCTGAGTATGTTTGTAACACCCACTGAGATTAATCAATTAAAATACATCGTATATTATTTTATTATTATTGCAGTCTCTCTTTAACATAAAGTTAAGCTTGCTTGTAAACTTTGTGTACTTGTTACTTTAGTAATTTTTACAGTATAAAGTCACCTTCAATAATCTGACTTTAGAGTATTTGGTTTAGCAATAACAGGATTAACGTTACAGTAACTATATTGGAAAAGAACTGATCTCCTCCTGAAATCCCTTTGCTCATAACAATTTAAACATAGAAATTCATACATTGAAATTTCATAATAGTGACAGGACTATCCTGATGTTTGACAGATAAATTTTCAGCCAGGAACACTGATGCACTGAGATTTCTCAATGTAAAATAATACAAGATATGATGATAATAATACAAAATAATACAAAATCATGACTGTCCCATATAACAAATCAGGTTGGAAGGGACCTCTGGAGGCCAGCTGGTCTAACTCCCTGTTCACAGCAGAGCCAACCTCAACATTCAGTCCAGCTCCAGAGTTAGATCAGATGGCTCAGGACCTTGTCTGTTCCATCACTGACTATCTCCAAGGAGGGGAAGCCTCTCTAGGCACTTGATGCAGGGTTTGACCACTCTCATTCTACAGAGCTTTTCTCTATTGTCAGACAACAGATGTCAACTGAATGACTGACAAAAGAGCAACTCGCTCTGCTTCTGTTGGATTGGCAAGATGGACTGGCTCATGTTGCATTATAACAAAGCCAGATCCACAGCAAGGGAAGTGTCAGGACCACACAGTAAGAAGCAGAGGGCAGGAAACTGTGAGGCAGAGCATCCCCTGATAGATGGGCTCAGCCAAGGCACCTGCCTGCACCTTCCCAAGCTCTGTGCACCCATGCCACTGACAGATGTTGGTTCACTCTTTCCCTGCCACTTGCTGGGCAGCCTTGCTCCAAATTTTGCCATCTCCTCTCCCGTGGCTGAAGCCTTTGTTCACATGCTGTTAACCAAAGGGAGACCGTGCTCTTTTTTTCAGCTTTCAACATTAGTACAACTGCAGCCTGCTGTCCTGCTGGCATTAGATGGTAAGAAGGTATTTTAAATGAATCATCAGTTATAATAACCATTTTTCTTAAACTGTGGCTGACATCATTTAATTGTAGGTCCTACTACAAAATAACAGATGAATAAACATATAATTTCTGCAACTTAGTAATTAGACAGGCCCTTCTAACAGGAGCTTCTTTTTCCTTTTATATTCTGGAACTCAAATTGCATCCACCATTTTCCCACAAATGTCTCCAATGACTGGCTCACAAAAGACTGTGTCCTCATATGTTCCTGTCTAGGAAGTTCTTCTGAGCTTTCACAGCTGCTGAGAAAAAATGTCTTGGAAAGTCATGTCCTCTACTTGAAATTCCCCCTCTTAAAAAACCTTCTGCCCCATTTGATTTCATAATATCCCATTTAGATATTAAATGGTCATGAAGAGGCACATTCTTCAGCATAACTTTATCTGGAACTCATCATCATTTGATCAATGGCTTGAAACAATTTTTAGTGACTGGAGAGTCAACAAGCCAAATTTATATCTGAGGTAAGCATAAGCAGCTTCAAATAAGTCATGAGAAGTCTGAGGCAGACCTTCACAAAGGAAATAAAACATTCTATTTGCAGCCCTGTGCTTCACCCTCATTGATCTTCTCCCCTTCATTTTTCAGGCTGAATATAAACCAGAGTTTTAAACGTTTTAGTACAATCATGATTCTTCCCTGGCTATAGGAAGGACAAGTGGCAAACTGCTTTGAAGCAGATGTGCTCTTGCAAGATTTTCAAACCCTCTGCAGAGCTGAAAGGCTTCTACCCATACCTAACAGGGAAGCCAGCTTGTTCCTGACCATGGAAGGGTAGTCAAGAAGGCAATATAAAAATAAACCAGCAATCCTTCACCTCACATCCACCTTGCATCTAAAAAAAAAAAAA
>VWYP01024262.1:32739-60930 GCA_013400435.1 Pycnonotus jocosus
TTCCCCTCCTCCTGAGCTTTTCAGTGTGCGTGTCCCCCTCATCACTGTCCCCTTTTAATTTTTTCAAGCCATCTTGGCAGGGAGGGGGGAAGGAGAGGGAAAAGGAGCTCCAAAGCTGTAAATGTTTCCTTTTTCTGCTCCTCTCCCCTCCCACCTTCACGCTTCCCACTCTTAGAAGAAAAAAGACGAATATATTTTTTTCTTTTCTAATTTTTAAAATTGCTGGGGCTTGGTTGTTGGTTTTNCGGTGGGAGCCCTCCCTCCCTCCTCCCGCATGCCCTTCCCCGCCGCCCCCTCACCTCCGGAGGAGAGCGCCCGCAGTGGACAGGTCGCTGCCCCGGCCCGGGCGGGCTCCGGCCGCCTCCGCAGGTGGTAAGAACGGGGGCCGGAGGGAGGGGGAACGGCACAGGCACCGCACGGCACCGGCGGCCGCCCCGCGCTGCCTTCCCTACCTGCTGCCGGCACCCTGCTGCCCGCGGCGGCTCCTGCCTCCCGTCCCTTCCTTGCCCTCCTCCCGACATCCACCTGCCTCTCCCCGTGCGGGGAGGAAGCCGGGCGCCTCCGGAGCGCGGGGCGGGAGGAGGCGCCGCCGGGAGAAGCGATGGGAAGGAGCCCGCGGGCTGCCCCGCGGGGGGCTCGGCGCTGCCCGGGAGCCGCGGCGTGCGCGGCTGCCCTGCTAAACTTAGCCCGGAGCGCCGGCTGCGAGCGGGCTGCGCAAAATGGTCGGGGATGCTTTAAAGCCCCGGAAGGCTCCCGAAGAAATGCTGAAGTTCTGCCTTCGACTTGGAAAAACGTTTAAATTGAGGCGGCTGACAAAATGGAGGGCTGCCGCGGCGTCCAGGAGGGAGGCAAATTGCAAATTGTTAACCTGGCATCGCGCTCGCCTGAGCTCCCGGCCCGGGGCTGGCGCCGGGGCACGGCCTGACACATCCCCGCTCCCAGCTTTGTGCCCCCCGGCCCGGGATGCGGGGCTGAGCGCGCATCACCAGGTGTATGGGATGTGCCTATTGCCGAGCCTGACCAATGGCAGGATTTTTCAGCGGCCAAAAAACATTTGGTTACATGTCAGATGAGAAGCTGAGATTTTTTTTAACTATTATTTTCTTTTCTAAAGATCATTTTGATTTTTTTTTTTTTTTAGAAAAGGAGACCCAGGAGAATTTACTTTCTTTTACCGTCGTTTCAGCTGGTTGAAATAGAAAATCGATTTCTTTGGTTTGCCTTCAAATGAAGGGTGTAGTGATAGTGAGCTGTATTGTCTGACCTATGACTAACTTTTTTTGTTCAAACATTCAGTGTATGCCCAGCAGAATAAATAGATCTGTGCTAGTTTTGAAACCTAAAAGCAGATTGAACTGTTTCTCTTTGCGAGGATGTGTGTTGGGGTTCTTAAAAGAGACAACCCCAACCAAAACCCCAGAATGATTTTGTAATCCTTGCTCTGAGATTTATGCTATTCCTGGGAGTGTGTGGTTGGGTAGATACAGAGTTTACAAAGTCACAACTGACCAAACAAGAGTTGGTTTAAGACTCTTGTGTTTTGAGGGGAGGTGGAAAAATAGTAAGTCTTAATTTCTTTTTATGGTGCTCATCCCACTGCCCATTGGAGATTGAAGCATTCATCACAGTTGTTTATGTTGGTTGTCTGGGAGTTTCTGCTTGAATGTGGAGTGAAGTATGCAGCAGGGAGGTGTACATGTATTTTTAGCGTTCATTTTTAATGACAAAAGATACAAAGAATAGTGATAGTCACAAGTAAATCTTGCATTCACTGAGTATGCTTATTAATAATTATAGGATGGAATCTGTAAGAAATATCTGAGTTGTAGTAAGTTCCACTTGTTATGCTTGTTTAATACAATAGTGCTTAAGTAAATCTAATACACAATTTAAAAGTTTCTTTTAAAATGAACAAATACATAGAAGCAGCAGAGAATGTGTCAATTCCTGTGCTACAATGGTAGCTTCAAAATGCTGTTTGGCTTAATACATATGGAAGGGTCCAGAAAAACAAACCAAGCATTCAAAAATGTAACATGTTGTATAAAGATACCTGAGTACATTCCTGTTCCAGTAGCTCTGCTTTTGTTAGCTGTCCAAGCAGATGTAATGGAACAAAATCACACCAAAGAAACTTCTGTGGAAGATAGTGAGCTCAGTTATCTTTGTTTCTGTAAAAAATGCACGCTCTTCTTCCAGCAGAGACAGCTGGCTGGGCAGGGGTGTTTGCTTTTAGCTTGGCCTGACCATGGGGACGGGATCGGCAGAAGCTGTGCAGGAATGTGTTAAATGGATTTCGCTGGGAGCTCTGTCTCCCAAGCCAGCCCCGGCAGGGTGCCAGCCCTCAGCCCGTGGGAGGAGTTGTGGTTGGATCTGCCATGTGCCTGTGCACCTTCCTTGGCAAATCGGCTCTGCCCTTCGAGCTCTGTGCTGCTGCTCACAGGGGAGTGAAGTCATACGGAGTCGCTGCAAACTGGATGTGAGATGGGCCAGTCGCTCTTTTGCCTATCAGATAAGAGATTCACGTAGGCCTTCCAAAGCCCTCAGGGGCTAAATTCAGGCTCTCTTCTCGGCCTTCGACCTTCCTAAGAAATGTCAAATAGCCAAGTTAGGTGTTGATTTCTGTTACGTGCATTTATCTTCAAGTGAGCTCTGCTCCAACGTGTTGGGCAGCAAGAGGTGTGTGCAGGATGAGGGCTTTGCTCCGTCACCTGGGTTTTTAAAGTTCAATGCCATAATCCTCACATCGATTCAGCAATATTCACTGTTTTCAAAATACAGTTTCGCTAAGAAATACAGTAAGTACAGCTGAAGCATTTTTTCCCCCCAAGAAAAAGGAGGCAGCAGGATGATAGCTTTCACTTTGTAGTATGTCAGCTGAATTTTCTAGGACTTTTTTTTTTCTTTTTCCTTTCTGTAGAAGCAGTCAGGAAAGCATCATAGATATTCTTCAAGTGCTGACAGTCCTTAATAGCCAGATGGCATAAAGTAGTTACTGTCAAAGATGAGGTGTGGAAGGATTGACACATCCCTTCCTTTTTCATTTCCATGGGTTTTTTTCAACCTTTGAAAGAAACATGGGTTGGTCTGTGATTCCACTGAATCTGCCCCTATGGATTTGTTGTTAGGATAGTGACTAAATGCTTCCTCCAGTCCTGTAGTATTTTGTGCATGGTTGTGTAATGCTACATCCTTGATTATTTAAGAATTTTCAAGAGGCTGGTTTTCTTGGTAATAGGAAGGTTATGAATAGGAATGTACATTCACTTTCCCTACAATTCCTCAGGGATTGCTTCCAGAATGAGCACTGTGACAGGGAAGATTTCTGCAGAATATTTTAAATACTGATAAGTACCTATCAGTATCACTAATTTTTCCGTGGTTTATTTGTATCCCCCTCATAAACAAAGGACAGCACATCATCCTTCAGGTCTACCAGTTGCATACATGGCCTCTACTTTCTGTACAAATCAAAAGCCACAGGTGATGGCTGTCCTGGTGGTATGTTTTGGGATGTTGTTCTGGACTAAAGCTATTAATTGACTGAAGATTAGGGGTCATTTGCAAGAAGGTGAAGTGAACACTAAGTTCAGGCTGCTTCGTAGTTGTTACTTGGAGGACCCTATCCCCTTCCTATCCCCAGGAATACATATCTATTGTAATAGTATCCTCACCCCAATTCTAAAGCCAGTGGAGATCGAACTGCCTCTGGAGCAAGGGAGGAGGCTGGAATGCCCTGTGCTCCTGCAGTATTCCCTCTGTCTGAGGACAGGCATGGCAACAGGGCAGCTCCTATCACCACTTCTCTGCTCCACCGTGTCTGCTCTTTTCAGCAGTGTTGTCTTGTCAGCTCCAAATAGACAAATCTTTATTATAGTTACTCTGTAAATTCCTGTAACACCTGCAGGAAGCAAAAAATAGATATTAATGGTCAAGTTTGGCGTCTTAACTTCTAGATTTGCCTGGTTTTAATCTGAGCAGTTCTTGGTTTGCCTGTGGGTAGGGTCTGCTGACACATACCATGATCTCCAGCAGAGATGGTGTTGGGCACCAGTGAATTACTGCTCAGGGCTTGGAGCAGACCTGCATGTAGGGTGTCTGTGTGGAGGACAAGAGCAAAGATGGACTCAAGAGCAAAGATGAGTTCAAGGCCCTGTATTTCTTTCTGCTGCGCTGTGTGGTCTGCTGCTGAGCCAAGAGTGTCCTACTTGGAGCTGGCTCTGGGAAGGCTGGCAGCCTTCCATGCAGTGTCCCTATGAAATGCTCCAGCAGCTGAAAAAACCCCACCAAAATTAATAATTGGGCAAGCAAGGAAAGAGGAGAAAGAGCATTGTTTCAGTGATGGGAGGTTTCCGGTAGGGCCACGGGAATTCAGTGGTGACATTCCCAAGGTCCCATGGTGCTGCTTTTCTGGGTTTTCACTGTCCCAAGCTGGAATGTACCAAAGGAACTCCTGAAACAAGGTTCTTCTTTGAGAGGAATGTAGTTATCTCTGCTCTTTCCTAGTTACAATATGATACTTACGTTGCCACTGACTTACACAGCTTCTCTCTAAGCCTGCTTTTGGAACTAATTTTTCCCTGTGCCGTATGAGTTTTCACGCTGTTCCTCATAAACTAGGACCAGTTCCTTGCACAGACCTCCTCAGGTACTTTTGCACTCTTCTTTGCTTTCAAGCTGAAGATATAAACTTCTGTCATTTGTTTAGCAAATAAAGATACAAAAGTAGAGATGTGCAGAGGCTTTCATTAGTTTAATAAATAGTTAGTTAATAAATATTTAATAAATAAATGTGTTTTTTTTCCTCCATAAGATCTTTTAGCACACTAGCCAGAGTGATGGTCTGCTAAAATAATATGAAAAAGTTCTTCATAAAATCATAGTGGAACTCGTTCCATTACATTAGTTTGGCAGAAAAATGACACATTTGCTACTATTGAGACTGAAATAGCATTGCCCATTTTCATTCTGCTTCACTTGATTTTTGCTTTACTGAAATAATCAATGAATTGAGCCCATTGGCTAAATAATAGATCAATGGCTATACAGGTACTCTCTTTTTACATATCTCTGCCTGCTTGTCTAATGTTTTTACATCACTGAAGGCATTGTGGGAGACAAAAAGATGGGTCTGAGTGTGCAATGTAGCAACACTGGAATGAGAACTTTGCAGAGAGCATAAACTGAGGAGGACAGTGGGGACTAATTGTATGAAATTCCTTTTATGCACACGTTCTTGAGTTTGAATAACTAGTATGTATTCAGCCTGCTGGATTAGAAGGCTTTGGCTCTGCATGTGTAGCATAGATGTTGCTCTCAAAATAGGAAAGGAACTCTCCCTCCTCCCACACTATTCCGGATAAAATTGATTCAGTGCTGCTGCATTTTGCTCTCACTGAACCCCTAGTAAAGCATGTTTAGGCTTTATAGATCTGTTTAGTTCATAGTGTTAGAGATATAAATGCCACACTTTCAATAGCCCACCTTTTTTTTCTCTTGATTGCTAGCTGTAAGAATCATTCACCCCAGCCTTTGCAGACTCAAATCCCATGCCAGAACTTGGGTTTTTACCTGCAAGATGGTCCTTGCAGGGGCGTGCCTTTCTCCATAGTGCATATTGCACTAAGTTTATGCAGTCCCTCAAGCAGGACAGGCACCCATCTTCTAAACACCATCTTACAAATACATGCAAAGAGTCTGAACTACGCTTCACAGTGCTTCTTTTAGCCATCCTCCTACTGAAACAAGTCTTAATGCCAGAGGTGGGTTGAAATCACCTGAAGAACAGATGTGGGATTACTTTCTGCTCATTCTGTTAATGCTACCTGGAATATGTATAGCACCTATCACCTCTCCAGTTCCCACAGGTGTTTTGTTACAAGTGCTTAGGTGTTGGGGTTTCATACCTCCCTACTTGAAAATTCATGCTTGGGACACAGTATTTTCTCTTGCTTTCCAGCTTTGTTCTCCCTGACTTTCATGGGAGTCTATTTGGACTCTGGAAAACTGGGAGGGGAGAGAGATGGAGAGGGAAGAAACTTTGTGTTACATGTTGTTGTTCTAATGCTATCATACTCAGAAGCACCTTTCCAAAGTAAGAGAATTTAGATAGAGGCCTCTTACTAAGAACAGTTGAGGAGCAAGCAGAATAAGCTTCAGCTTGGTTTCCACAAAGATTCATAAATGTTTGCCAATTTTTAAGCAAGAAGAAAAACTATTGCAGCAAAGAAGTACAGCAGTAATTGTAGTGCGTTGGGTTGACACTGATGGGTTCTAATAAGTTCCAAAATATGCAGTAGACTGAATCTAGAACAGCAGAAGGCAAATGGTGTCACCACTTTGGGAGGGCTCCCTCCACTTGTCAGAAGACCTTATGTTTAAGGCAGGTCTGCTCCAAACTGAGGGTAGGCTGTGAAAGGCTCTCTTCCCATGGTCTGTGTGGAGTTCTGCATTAATGGTAAGTCTCTCTGGCAAGAGGACCCCAAACCTTCTTCCCTTTTCTCCCAGGCTACTCCCACGTCATTTCAGTTTCCTGAGAGCTCTCCAGCTTTTACACAGTGGGTGTTGGGAGGCCTTACTGAAGAAGGGTAATCTCCAGTGATGGGCCTGTGTGTTCATAGTCCTGTGTCTCAGGAAGATGGGGCAGCTGAAGCCAGATGGGCACTGTCCTTATGAGAGCTGGTAAACTTTGTGTTCTCCTGGCAAGTAGGGGATTTACAGTGAAGTCTCATAAAGCCAAGAGAGCTGCTTGTACTTGTACTATCTGCTGCTACCTTGTTTGTTTCTCAAAATCTCACTTTTCTGTTTTGGTTTTTCTTGAATGTAACTTTTCAGCTGAAGAGGTCCGATTTTCTTGGTCAGTGGAGTGACATCTCTCGTCCAGCCACTGAAAATCCCTGACTTCTCATGGCTGACACAGTGTGAGCATGCTGTCAGCTTCTCAGTCCTGTGTTCTGCTTGTTAGATAATTCATAATGTTAGAGATAGAATGCCACACTTTTAATAACTGTAGATACAGATCCATGTGTAGTTACCATCCAGGTCACAAAGCCTGTTTCCTCAGTGTAGCTCACTTTGCTGTCTGCTGGGATTTCCTGGTAGACCTATTTGAAGATGCCTGAAAAATTTGCCTATCCAGCCCAGACATGATTGGATGAGCAGTCCATTTGTTGCCTGTTTCCTGTCTAAATATTACTGAAAGAAATTTATCTCCTTCAAGAAAAACAGGAATGAAAAAGAACAGGAGTACAAGTTCATGTCTCCAAGATACTGGAAAATGAAGCAAAAGAAAGTGGTGAAATACTGATGAACTATTTCTGTCATTGCACATTTTCCCAATATACTGTTTCCATGAAGAGACACACGTCTTTCCACCCCCTCAAATTTACAGGATTTGAATCTTTTTCTGCAGCTGAGGCTTGCATGATTTGCCAGCTCTCCTGCAGGCATGACCTGTTGTGAAATGAGGAAATGTGTGGTGTGTTTGTCCCTGCTGCCTCATGTATGGTTAAACCTATAGAAAGCTGTGGAGGAAGCACAGGCACGGTGTTCCTCTGACAGCCTTCTGCAAATACAAGCTGTTAATGACCATTGCCTTTCATGGGTAAAACCAGTCCTGGAAATTGCTTTGTGCACTTTATTGCATGGTGTAACAAGCAAGCACATTAACTATTTTTATTCAAAGCCCCAGACATAAGCCAGTATGGCAGAGTGGCTATGAAATATCTGTATAGCCAAGTGAAAATGCAGCTGCTGCTTAACACTAAATCTTTTTCTTTTACTTCCATGATATTGAGGGTTAGACCAGTGATCATCTAATCTTTCTAATTGAGTCATGGTGAGGATTTTGAAGATTTAGCATTAAAATAGGCAGAATGTTCTTTTCAGTCTTTGTCTACTGTTTAAGTCAGCAATAAGGAGGTAATGCAGTAGGGGAGGTGGGTGGGTGGGAACAGGGGACTGCTTCACTGTAAAGGTTCAGATCTTGGCCTTTTAGAAGGCTTTGGGACTATCTCTTTGAATGTGCCGCTTAGTTGCAGGTGCAGAAAAAAGCTGGGTACAGTGACACTGGTAGCAAATGCTGGCTTAGAGAGATGAGTTGTTTTGGGAAATTTTAAAGGCTGCCAAGCCCTTTGATGGTGGTTTTCCCACTTTTTAAAATTTTATTTTCCTTCCCTCTTTCCCCTGAAGAGGTTGTCTACTTTGACAGAAAAATGGCTTTCATGACATGATGAATAATTTAAAAAAAAACAAGACGATGTTGATGATTTAAGTATTTCAGTATATCAAAGCCAAGAATTTGTTATGAATTAACTTGAGAGGAATGTTGGGCATATAAGTTTTTGTGCATGTACATGCTCAGCATATATATATATATGTTGACACCTCAGTACTGACATGTGATCTCCAGTTCCATTTTGGTTTAAAAAAAAGAAAGAAAGAAAGAAAATGAACCTTTCAGTATAAGGTCAGTGTTAGAGATCCTAAGGAAAAAAGACACATCACCTAATATGCTTTTTCCCTGACCTAGAACCTGCCTGATACTGGAGTAGAGATCCACTAGTAGCATTTTTATATGTCTTTGCTTAACTGAGCTATTAAGTGCATTTACAAAAATCTTGTTATATCCGCCAAAGTAAGGCATTTCTATTGAGTGCTTAGTATTTGACTCAGCTTGTGGTACTCCTTTTCTATGCAGTCACACCTCATGCTTACTTAGCTATTTATTACTTATTTACCTGTTTTTGTAATTTATGTATCAAAAAGAGTATATACAAGCCTAACTTCCTCCTCAAAATACCTCTCCCTTTCAAATGTCAATTGTTATACATGAAAGCACGGCTGGAGTAGTCTACCCATTGGCAGAAAATGGCATTGCTCTTTTTTTGAGGTGAAATGGGATGGGTGTTAAGTAGATCAGCTGCTTTGGGACAAGATGTAGATAAAGAAATTGAACCACCAACGTGTAACCACATCCTTCAGCTTCTCCAACAGCAGTAAAATGGGCTTCCTTGAATTCCTCATTCCGGACATTTTGTTCTGATTTATGTTTAAATTGTTAAGTTGAAATGTAGTTCTGTTTTCTAAGGTCTGTGGACAGAGCTGTGATCCTTCTGCTTTTACTCAAATTGCAGTTAAATTGCACTACAGTGGAAAAATACTCGGGCTTATCACTTTCTCAGGCTGAAATTTCAAACAGTTTATCCAGTTTCAAAAGCTCTGTGTTATGAAGGTCAACTTCTGTCATAGTGAAAGTACTAGAAAAGGAGGATGTGTGTGAGGAACAGAACTGGAGAGAGAGAAAGGACAGGGCACAATGGAAAGAAGAGGTATTGATGAGATGTTGAGAAAATATACCTATGTGGGTTAAATAAAGGAATAAGAAAAGAAGAGGGCAGAGTCAAGAGAGATTTAAAGTATTTTTAAGAAGGAAGAAAAGTTCTGCACTAGTGGCACGTGAAAATGGCATTTCATTAAAATCACAGAAACTGTAGTTCTAATGCCTGTTCTGTCTGACAACAGAACAGGCTCATTCCACTTTGATTGGTAATGGTAGGCTTGTAGGAGTAGATAACAGAAGAGTTATTTTCTGCCTGTATGAGGAGAAGTCTTTTTGACAGGCTGTCTAAATAAAGTCTAACGACAAGTTACAGGAAGTACAGGGAAACGTATAATTTCTAATAGATTCATAGTAGTAAATACTATTTGTGCATCTAAAAAATATTTTCTAAACATTGTTCAACAGTTTTTTTTATTATTTATAATTCATGAAACTGAAGATGCACATTAAAAAATGTTGGGTGAGATTATGTGGTGGCTTTTGAGAAGATGACATTAGATAACATTCTGTGGGTTTGTGTATTTGGTCTTTATCACTAGGGATTTGTAAATATTTAAGAATGAGTTGATTTCAAAACTTTTCATTATAGACCATATCTTCATGTCAAAAATTTTTAAGGTTCAGAGGCTTAATCTTCAAACAGCATGCTCTTGAGTCCACGTAGAGACATGTCTTTCAGTGCAACTGAGAGGATGGGAAGAAGTATGGAAAATGATCTGAATACATCTATTGTGAGTTGCTATTTTTCTTCATGCTGTTAGTAATTTATTGTTGGCTCTTTTAAGATCTGGTATGTATGGAGTTGTTCTAGGCAGAATAGAAACTTACATTAAAGAAAAAAGTTGGTAAATTTTGAGTTTGTTTCTAGAATATGTTGAGCACAAGAGGCTGATATTCTCTAAATACATTGTAGGTACAAATGTGCCAGTTCCCCCAGGCCCTGTCTGTTTGTCTTCTAACATTTTGGGGTTATGCTAAATGCTGCCATAGGTGGGAATGCTTTGTAAGTACAAGTAGTCGGTGCCCCAAGAAGCCTTAACCTAAATACACAAAGCAGAGGAACAGCAGCTAAAGGCTATTGACAAAGTGTCTTTTTCCAGCTGTGCATGTAGAAAAGGTTACCATGTCTGGCTGCTTGACCCAGTCCCTCTGCCTGCAGCTGCTGCCCTAAGCCTGCTGCTTAGGGTAGTTTGTATGACTGTTCATACCTCACTCGAGGCCAAGTCAGGGAATAAACTCACAAGTAGCCCATTTTCTTTGTGCTTGGTTTAAAGCAGACCAGATACACATCATACTGTTTGCTCCATAGACTCTAGGTTGTTGTTTGCTCCATGCCAGACCTTAAATTACCTGCCTTCTTAAAATCTTAGAAGTAAAAGACTTTGTGGGCTGTCTTTTCCTTTCTTCTGTGTTCTGCCCAACTGTCTATTACCCTCTTAATGGACAGTGGGTTCAGTCACAGTAAAAGTGGAGAACATTAGCATGGATCTGCTGAAAGTAGTGGAGCTCTCTCTCTCACGTGAAGATAACACAGAGTGCATTTCTGTGGCAGGTAACACCAAAGACTTGCAGGTACTGAGATTCTTTCTTGTCTTCCCAGCCACTGTCTTTTCAAACTCACTTTTTTAATGGCTGTCAAGATCCCACAGTGAGCCAGAGCTGGGAACCAGAAATGCCTGAAGATTGTTTGTCTGCGGTTTGCTGCTGCATTTGTTTATTCTGCTTGGTTGTAGAGTCGGTTTGTGACTGATGTAGCTCTGTGAGTCAGCGTGCTGGGTTAACATGTGAGCTGGCATGAGGGACTCAGGTGCTCACTGGTAGCCCTGACTTTGCTTGTTTTAAGCTGCTGTGGAATGTACCCCCTCAAGCTTGTCTTCTGCAGAGGCAGCAAGGAGTACATTCATGGCGTGGATTTACCAACTGGAAACCAAGGCTGGAGCCATTGATTTAGGCTATTATGATTGCACTTTGGTTGCCATTGTGCATTCAAGTTGGCTTGGCTTCCCAGGGCTCCAGGAGCTTTGTGCTTCATTGGAAACTCTTGTCTGCCACCTGAGAAGTTTAGAGCTTGGGTTCTGTCCGGATGCTTTTGCTCTAAAACAGGGTCAGGACATGAACATATATGTATGTGTATTTTCATATATACACCCACATACAAACCATGCACATGAACATGCACATGTATATATACCCATATGCTCTCTCCAGAGCAGCTTATATCTTATAAAGCTTTCACCCAATGTCACTTTCTTTTTTTTTTTTTTTTTAATTGATGGATTATATGATAAGAAAAGCAATTAATTAGCTAGCAGAACAAAATAGCCTTGCAGATGATAAGGGTTCTTAGGCTCTTTTTAGGGATAATTAATTGAGAAAATCTGGATACATGGTCTTCATGTAGTAGGTAGTTTTAGTGGTCATAGCTATCTGAAGTAGGCAGGTGAATTTTGTAGGTAGGTTTGGTGTATCTATCTGATTAGAAATCACAAGGATATTCATTATTTGATCTTTCAAAGGAAAGTGAACTGAAAACCTCTTCCTACTGGAAACTTGAAAGTATTTTTTTTTGTATCATACTTATTTGGTAAAGTGAAAAATCTCTTTTCTGCTTTGAGAATGGATAGCTAGTAATGTCTATTCGTTTTTTACCCTGGGATTTCTTTCCTTCTCATATTAACTTAAATGGTGCCAGTGTGTTCAGAGTTGTCATTTTTCTCACTTCTTAATAGCTTGTGTCATCTCTGCCTGTTGCTCTGGGGGAAGTGTTGATTAAAACTACAGCTCCATTTAGCACTCCCATTCCTTTTCAACTGGTGGTGTCTGATTTCTTTTTCCAGTGCTATATTTTTATATAGTTTCAATCTCAGTCGTTTGGGGGTTTTGAGTGTTGCTACATTTACTCTAAGTAACAGCACGGTGATACCAGGACCATGCTCTTGGAGTCCTGCCTGGAGTAAAAGGGTTCAGCTGGAGCTCTGCAGAGCTCCTGGTGCTGTATTGCACTGCTGTAATGGGATGGCATCCACACTGGAAGAGATGGGGTTGCAGAAGATCTTGTCTTGTGCAGATGGGAATCCAGAACATCCTATGGTGAGCCTGCCATCCCTGCAGCATGTTGGGGCTAGTCATGTTACTGGTGATGTTTTGTCAGCTGAAGGCTTTTGTCATTCAGGGAAGAGACTATTTCCCCCTACCAGACCATGAAGACTGCATTTTGCTGACTTGTGCCAAATTTGCATATGGGTTTGTGCAAACCAGTCAACTGAAGCAGCCTGTCTGTCATGTCAGCACAGCTCTGCCCTTCAGCCAGGTGCAAATCTAAAGTGGTTAATTCCCAGTGGCTTCATTGAATGTTGTTACTATCAACAGACACATAGATTTTTTTTTCCCTTTCTACTACTCCTCTGAGGGCTTTTTACCATCTCCTTGGGTAGGGAATGGATGCATATGGTTGTAAATATTACATTTATCTTAGAATTTAGATTTTTTTTAAAAAAACATTTTTGCTCTAGATTTCAAAGTGGGCTTTCTAGAAAGTCTGTGTGAAGTGCCTTCAAGCAATGGAGTTGACATGCTCAAAGACACCTGAGCAAATTTAATGGTCAGTTTGGGTTTGAGAGAGATGGGTTGGTTCTATGTCCTCCCTTCTTTCTTGCCATATCCTTTATGCCTGTCATAAGGTCTGACACAGGAGGCTCTGTGTGACTACTTCTAACTTTTTTAACTTTTTAAATTTGTTCTGGTACTGAAGTTCAGCAATCTTTCTGTCTTTTTCTTCTTTCTGTCATGTATGGCACTGTCTACAAACACTTTGTACCTGTGCTGTAACAGCTTGCTTTAGTGACCATTACATATTTCTGTTTTCTGTTCAATGCTTAAATACTTAATCCCCTCATAAATGTTGAGAACATGGTGGCTTACTCTTAGTAAATCAATTTTTTCTCACTTCTGCTGTGTCAGTCCTGACTTAATCAATCTTGAACTTATGTTTTGCCAGCACCCTGTGTGGGACAGGCCCTTGCAAAGAAACCTATTTTTGCTTTCTCAGTTATTATTATCTAGTTACTAATATCAAATTTAATTGCACACTTCAATTTTTGTGCATCAGCTCTTAGGATTTTTCTTATATCTGATACTTTTTGTTCTAAACTTTTCTTTTTTCTTTCTTTTTTTCCTTTTTTTCTTCTATCTGCTGTCACTTACACTGCTTTCTGTTTCTTTACCGAGGCTTCGATTCACATTTTTCTGGGATATGCTCATTTGGCCTGTGTAACCTCACGAAAATGTTACCATTTCAACATAATGACTCTTTTCTTTCATGGCTTCCTGTTCCCTTTCCTTGTGAAGTGGTATGTATACCTTCCACAACTTCCAGACTCAGCTGGGAGCTAAACACGCAGCTTTTCATTTCCTTTCCCTTCTTGAATTGAGGATCTTTTGGACCGACCAGCAGTGTCTTAACCACCATTTCTGAAGCACAGCAGCATGGCAGGGGTTTTGGTGGGAGCTCTTCCAGGAGTGTGGTGAACTGGTTGTGTTATGGGCACTGTCATTCAGCAGTGAGCTGATGCAAACAGTGACCTGCCTTTCCAACATATTGTAGGATCTTTCTAGTGAGGAGCAGGGGAAAAGCTTATTTTCCTCTTGCCAGGTAAAGAACAAACACGGAACAAAAAATGTCTCTTGGCATGACCTGCAGTGGTTCAATGGCTAAATTGAAATGTAGATTCTCCATCAAATTAAATTCCTCTTGTGCTTGGCATGGTGTTCCCCTTACTTCCTTCTCTAAACAAAATTGGCTGGACTTTTCCCCCTTTTCCACAGTAACCGTGTGATTCCTTGTTTAGTTTGTGGGAATTGCAAGAGCTCTGATGTTCTTCTGAATTAAAAATGCCAGATTCGTAGTGATTCCTTGCTCCTTCCTGTTGTTCCTCCCCTCCTCCCCTGACAGACTCTCTTGGGGGAGTTGGTTTGTTCTTATTTTCCCCTAGGAGAAGACTTTTCCTCATCAGTCTGCATGGCAGCTTATGGTTCCTTGTGTGCAGACAGCTTCAGTTGGCTCCAGTGCCACTTTACCAATGGAAGTAAGGAAGGCTGGCCTACAGCAGAGTGCACTCTCTGCTTCTGTGTCAGCTGTGTTCATTTCATTTGGGCAGCATGATTCTCTGAATTCCTTCTGGGGAGGTTTCCATTTTGAGATACACTCTGTCTGGAATGACATGGCATCTCTGCAGCCACAAAATTGTTATGAAACGCTGAACACAGAGACCTTGCTATCAAAATACTTGTTTCTTCATCTTGTTTTGATCACTGTTGTGAAATGGAATGGTTAAGAAGTTTTACTCCAAAAGTAGAGAAAAGATATTGGAGCTTGCATCTTTTTTCTGCAAAATAGTGCTGCCTTGAGACCCAATTATTCAAAAACAAGTTGTAATGAAAATATCCTAAAATCCTCAGCTTTAGCTTGGTTGTATCAAATACTTGGTAAAACTCCAAAGTGGTAAATAACTCGGTTATTTTCTTTGTGAAGTACTAATCTTGTTTGCTTTGGCGTGTAAAACCAAAGACACAGCTTATTTTTACTTAGTGTACACTTTTTTTAGAGTATCCCTTCCATGCACTATTAAAGAGATTTATTACAGAACCCAGGAGACCGGTCACAGACCATGGACTGCTGTGTTTGGTGGTCCCAGAGGCAAAGTGTTCACCTAGGCAGTTCTGGTCAGCACAAACAGTCTCAGCACTGAAGCCAAAGTCCTCATAGACAGTTCAGCAAAGAGTGGTTTGGAGAGAGTATGACACAGGTGACGGTCTCATGTTGTGTTATATGGCTTAAGAAGAAAATAAAGATGCATCTGGTCAAAGAACAGGTCTGAAAAATTACATTTGCTGCAGTGTGTAGGTATGAGCAGCATAGTTAAGGCAAAACGAAACACTACTGTGCTACTAGAGAAGAGATCATGTGCCTAGGTGAGCATTTCTCATCCTTTTGTGTGGTTTGAAGTGTCTTAGGATGAAGTAGAAAAATGAGAACTTTAACTTCAGTGTAGAAGTGTGGGGAGAAATCCATCACATAAGATGGTGTAAGAGAAGCAAACTGAAAATGGGGAGCCTGTTGGCTGTAGCAGGTAGTTGAATTCCTTCAGGAGGGTACTGGAAATTTTTTAAACATGCACTGACTTGATTTGAAGGTGAAACCATTACCTACTGCTGCATTTTTCTAGACTGGCTGTCAGTTCATTTTCTTTCTGTCACTGCTTTTATTGCAACGTGTGGTGGTTAAAATCCAGGAGAAAGTGTAATGACATCTTAAGTTGCCTGCTTTTTCAGTTACTTCTGTTAAAAGCAAGAATTTGTTTTTGTTGATGATGCCAACAGTTGACAGGCACAAGATGACATTTTCAAAGTAAGTCTTTAACAAATAAACCCACATTTTTTAACTGTAACTTCTGGTGTGAGTACCTGTCTTTCTGCTTTTTCTCTTGAGACTGTATTACAAGCAGTACTGGTTTTTTTAACGTGTGATTGGGTTTGCTATAGAGGCTTTAACAGAGCTATATTTTGAGACACCAGTCTAAGATGAGATGAGCTGTCAAGGTGATTGGTTTATACCTGATGGTTCCTGACAATCCCTAAAACATTTCATGTGAACTTGTTTCTTCTCTATCAGGACAAATCCCTTGGCCACTGTTGTTGCTGTATCATCTTGGGAACTTGGTGAACATGGTGTGTGTTGAATGGAGATTTATTTTCAGGGTGTTGGTTTTCTTAGAAAACTCAAAGCTACAACAAATGGCCAAGTCTTCTAACTGAACTTTCAAATGTGACTGTGTCTTTTCAGGTGCTAATATGTAATGCTGGGTGTTTGCTGAGCTGTTAGTATATGATGCCACAGATTTATTTATCTCTTAGTGAGGATGTCAACCTCAAACAGTTTAGCTATATTTATAGTTTTATAGCAGATTAAATAACTCCTTTGGATTCAAAAATTAAAATCAAATCACAGTTGATCATGATGACAATATAAATAGGGTAACAAAATTACCAGACCTTCCAGGAAGCTTAATCTCTTGTTCTTTTATGGTTTAGTTGAAACCTGTGAATCATAAAAGGTGGCCCAGCGTTGCTCTTCTTCATAATTATTTAACTTTAAGGTTTTCTTAATTGTTGTGAGACAATCAGAAGATGCCTATCTCAGCAAACTTGATGGCACTGTTACCTCCAGGCTGCTCTCTCTGTGAAGTTCCAAGTGCTTCTGCCACGGTGGATGCATCACCATTCCTGCTTGGGGCATCTGTAGTCTAGAGGTGGATTTTGCAATTTTGTCTGTGTCTGAAACTGCTGGTAATCTAATTGCTGGGTTCAGACAGGGAACTTGCTCCTTGGAAAAGCTTTCTTGAGGATAGACCTGAATGCATTTGAATGTCTGAAAAACGCAGGGGTTGGGTGGAGTACCATGGGAATTGTCTTTAGCCTTGCTGGATGGATATACAGCCTGTAAACGACCTCATGAGGATTTGACCATGCCTTAAAAATACTAAGACAAGGCACCCATATTTAAATTCTTAGTTTGGGCCTCTGTGATCATTTATCCCTAAAAAGAAACCTGAGTTCTAAGTCAATAAATCTTTCACTTGATGTCAGTTGTTCACCAAAAGAATTTTGGATATGACTATGACTTTTTCAAGCTAGACATCTTAAAAGATACTTACCTAGACTATTCATTGCCCTGTTGGGAACCACTGCTTTAAATCGTAGGTGTTACATGCAGTAGTAGGTGCCAAGTGTAGTGGAGCAGGCCATTTTACTGCACATCTCTATCTTTGTTGAGTTGGGACGGGGTGAGTGTTTTTTCAGATGTTCTTCTTGGAGCTGATGAACTTTGTCTGTTTATTCCTTTTGGAAGAAAGACCTCAAATGCTTTTAAGTAGCTAATACAGGGAAGGATTATGCTTTTTCTGTGATTACAAGCTCCTCAGGTGCTTGTAGCAAAGGTATTTTTATTGGGCAGGCAGAGAGAGAGGCTTATGTTCCTGGGTGGATCTGTACTACTTAAATTGCTATCTGAAGTAGGGCAGTTTCCCTGGGGAGTCCTTTTCTTGTTTGTGAGGGGCTAAAGGTACAGCAAGAGGCAGTTTCTTCCCTGCTGCTTTCTTCATACCAGTCTACCTGAAGCAGAGCTGTGCTAGCTCTAAAGTTGTCATTAAGCTTCCTAAGAATACTCTTATTAACTGTAATTGTCTGTACAGTTTGACAAGATTAGGAAAACGTGGAGAGCACTTGCTACTGTTAGTTTTTTCTTTTAATGACAAAGTTCTTTGGATTTGGCACAGTCTGTCTGCTGCAGACTTCTGAAGTACAAACAGTGAGGGCTTGGCAAGCAGTACAGCACTGGCAGGAAGATGTTTGGGCCAAGGACTCGTAGCCAAGCTCTTACCTTTTTGCATAAGATTTTCTTTAATGGGAATGCAAAGGAGATGGGATTGAGGTTAAATAATTACTCCTTGATTGAGTGAACAGCCCCAAGGAAGGTGCTCATGTAATGAGCATCCCTGTTGTGCTGTGTAAGAACAAGGACGCTGTGCTGAGACTGTGAGCAATCATCACGCTGGGGCTGGCTCATACCTGACTCTACAGACCTGTGCTGGAAGGCACTATTGACTTGAGTTTTATCTCAAACACACCAAAAATCCATGGCAGTCCAGCATATGGGACAATACTGTTCTTCAGACTGTCCAGCAGGGCTTTGAACCTTCATGCCCAGGCACCATCCTTTCGTACCAGTGGAGTGGAAATTCTGTGTGGCCAAGTTCCCTTTTCCATCCAAGCAGTGCATACTTTGTTTAAAGCCAATGGTGTATCACCTCCTAGGCAATACTGTACGTTTTATTGATTAATATCTGGTGGCTGGGTTCATCTTCCTGGAGCACTAGGGTATTTTTTCCTCTCCTTCAGTTATTCCAGTGTGCTTCTCACTCAGCTCCATACACAGCCCTTGCTGTCTGCAGCAACCTGATTGTGCTGGTGGCAAGTTTATTTTCCATTCCTTACATTCTTCGTGTATCTGAGCAGGATTATTAACACAAGCTTAAAGATCTCTGCTTTGTCCAGTGTTTGATACTGTAATGGTAGCAATTGCTGAACAAATCCTTCTGGGTGTGACACTCTGGGACACTGCAGCTGGAGACGCTCAGCCTAGCCCATCTGCCCTGCATTGTGGATTGCCATGGAGGAAAGGTTTAGCTTGGGTATGGAAAGCTCTGTGGCTGTGCCATGAGGTGAGCTTGCACAAATAAACCCTCCTTTTTATCAAGGCTGGCTTGAGCACCACACTGGTGGTTTGGCTCAGAGGTAGCTCATGAGTCTTAGATTTAAGCGTCTCCCCTCCATGCTGTCCCTGCACTGAAGCATGCATGGAATATCAGAATAATCTAGCTGCCAAAACCATTAAAAAAAACCCCTAAAACCTGCAGCCTCTTGCTTTTTCACTAAAATTCATGGATATGGCCTTAAGCATACCTTTGATGCCAGGTGGTCTCCCTGCCAAACCTAAAGCTGGTTCTCAGTGAGGTCTTATGTGGTTATGCTTTCAATAGAGTGCCAGGAAGCTAAACCTTGGCAAGACTGTGCTTTAAGCTGATGATGAGAACAAATTCAGGAAGATTGTTTTAGTCCTGGGTAGGCATTGTAGCCATAGGTAGCCTACATACATTTTCTTCTAAATCTAAGTCCTAGGTTTTAATTATTTTGCCTCTTCCAAGGTAGTCTAATCTACATTAAAACATAGATGTTCTAAAGGATTATTTGGATTTGTGCTTGGTTTTTCCCGTCTCCCAGGTTGTGGATTACTTGCCTTCTGAAGCACATGGCCCAGGCATTCCTGCTCTGACTTGAGCCCAGTGTTGTGGCTGCAGAGGAAGAAGCCTGAAGAGGGTGGGAGGAGCACTTCTCCTTCCCCCCTTTCCTGTGACCTCCGCTCGTGTGCGTGTGCTCAGCGCTCTTCCTGCACATTTTGACCCGTGCTAGAATCCTATCAGAGAGGCCACTTGCAGTCAGGGATGAAGTCTGTGCTGGAAAAGATTTCTTGCCTTAGTCTGCACAGGCTTAGTCTGCTTTTGGTGTTTGTCGGTAGGAATTGACTCCTTTTACTCTGTGGTTCCAAGGACTAGGATTAATCTTTTCATGCCACTGGTTGTTCCTGGGGAGAACCTAACTGCACACACCATTCTGGGGGCAAACCAGCTAACATTTCTTTGCAATTCAAATAAAGTTAAAAAAATGAGCAAAATGACCCCAGGTAACAAACACATCAACTATATCTAGCTCTGTCATGACTTTATAAAGGTAAATGTGCTTAATCTCACCTGCTGTCTTTGTCACTGCTACCTAAGTCAGCTTCAAACTCCAGGAAAAGAAAATTAGTTTTACTTTAAAAGACCTAAGTTATTGTCTCCTCATTGCATTGCAGGATGAAACTTGTAGTTCTAGAATTTTGATCAATGCACTATGTTTTCATTGTATCTGGAAATGGTCAAAGCTTTTCAGTAACCTGGAAAATACTTTAAAGGAAAGTAATTTTCCTATGGTGTTTTTGTGGGAGCTTTTGTTTGTTTGGGTGGATTTTTGTTTGTTTCATTTTTCAGAAAATACAAACTTTTTTCAAACAGGCTGCAAGAAGGGTTTGTAAGGAGAAGAATTTTTTGAGTTTCAACTGACTTATTTGGAGAAGACAGGCAGGGTTTCAGGAGCACAAACTTCATTTAAATCTTGAAAAAACCCCAGTGAATATAAAGCTAGGTCAAGTGTCAGTTAATAGCAATAAACAACTTCATAATCCAGGGAAAAGTTTGTTTATGGGAAAAATCTACCAAAAATCTAGTAACTTCATGATGACTCCAGAATTTTCTGGTCTTGATATTAACTCCAAAAATTTGTGTGGAGGGTGTGTCCTTTCTTTGAGGCTATCTTTTAGGTCTCTTTCTGTCTTTTATCACATATTTCCAGTGGAGAGACTTCAGCCAGACAGTTTCCATAAGGAATATGATTCACTGCATAATTTATGACATGCTTTGGGATGTGCTTTGGACTCCTTTTCCTGTTTGGGACGAGGGACAGGCTGGATGTGGAGATGTATTGGAAGCCTTGGCAGTTGTTTCTGTGTCACGGTTTGGTTCTGTTTCACGTCAGTGTATGTGAGGAAGGGCTTGTGCATTCTGGAGTTCGTGCCCTCTGTCTCCTTATCACTTCATATTAACCTCTCTCAGAAAAGATATCACCTCTCCCTGCAAACTTGCCTTTCCTGTATCCTTGGGCACTTGCAGATGCAGCAGGAACAGTGGGGATCTGTTGGATATGCAGTTCTTGTGGACCACGTCTGTTTGTTTTGATTTACTGTGGTGCTGGAAGTGACTGTGGGATGATTTGCCTTTTCCTGAAACAGAGTGGGATGCTTTTCTAAGCACATTAAGGGTCCATGCAACAGCATTGTTCCATGGATATATAATACAGGTTTGAACATATTGACATGATACTTTAAAATCCACAAAAGTAAAAATAAATAGAAAAAAATCCCCAAATAAAAATGTCTGAATAAGTTCTGAAACACAACCTCATGAATGAGAGAGGGAGAGAGCCTGGGCTAGCACTACATCTCCCACAGCCCCAAGAAAAATGCTTTAGCAGCATAAAAATGGCCACTCTTTTTCATCCTTTCATTCTACTCCAGGTTAGTGTTTATAGGTAAAGTCTCTGTAGTGGGAAGCATAGACTGTGTGCATCTTCACTGCAGTCAGTGTTTAGTATAGATATTTAGTGACAGGCACAAACTTGAGTCAGATGGTGAGAACTGGGATTGCTAAGAACAAACTTGCAGATGGCCATTTTTAAACAATGACCTGGTTTGTGGTTTTTTATTTAATACCATTGTATTTCTAGAGGGCTTTCCTTTACTCTAAGAATTTTGGTGCCCTCATCTTAAGAGGATATTTACATAAAAACCTGATTGTGCCTACCTGAGAGTATGTTCCCTGTCCAACCTGGCCTTGGACACTCCAGGGATGGGGCAGCCACAGCTTCTCTGGGCAACCTGTGCCAGGGCCTCACCACCCTCACAAGGAACAATTTCTATTTCTTCTTAATATCTAATCTAAACCTATTCTCTTTCAATTTGAAGCCATTCGCTCTTGTCTTATCACTACGTGCCCTTGTAAAAAGCCCTTCCCTGACTTTCTTGTAGGCCCCCTTTGATTATTGAAATTATTGGGCTGAATTAGTTAAAAATACCTGTTTCCTCCACCTTTTAGTGAGTGGTTCTCTTCTGGATGTTGTGAGGAAGGTGAGGCCTGAAATGGTAACCTGAATGTGGACACGTATTCTTGAACTTCAAGTTAGTAAAGTTAGAGAAAATTAAAAAAATAGAAGAGCAAGGAAAAAAAAAAAACCAACCCCAAACTGTTCAGTATTTGACGGGAAGCCAGTATAACTGCCTTGAAACTGGAGTGGCATGCCTGAGTCAGTGAAGTATGAGCTAAGAACCTGGCAGAAGCCTTTTGCACAAAGGAAGGTTGAGAGAGTCTCTCAGGAAGCCTGTGCACTGCTAAATGTGGCGTGTTTGAACATGAGACTGACATCATTGTGAGTTCATAGTAGTGAAAGAACAAAGTATCAGCCACAAATTAGACTGACCTAATTTTTAAGTCACTTATAAAAACTTAATAGCACAGTATCTTGCTTGTGCAAGCTGTTTATTTCTATCCCAACCTCTGACTACTTCATTTAAAGTACAAGTTAACCCTCTAAACTGTTAAAGGAGTTGTTCAGGAAGGTGGGGGGGGATGTTTGAGGGGTGCTGCAGACTTCCTTCCTTGGCTCTTTTTCTACTCTGACCTCACTTTTCATATAAAGGAAGTGATTAAGGACCACCCATCATATACCTTCATCCTTCAGGATCAGTTTCTGGAGGTAAAAAACCTCAGGACTGCTACCAAATCCCAGCTCGCTCCTATTGGCTGCTCACATGCAGACTGGAAGTCTGTCTGAAAATTGCCAGAACACGTGCCAATGGTATCAGCAGGAATTCATGTAGAATGAGTAAGTTATTATAAAACTAATCAGTATTATTTATTGATGTATCCAAATTGATTGTTGACAAGGAACTGATGCTTCTTCCGTTGCTGAATACTTAAGAAATACAAGGATCTTGCAGCTTGCAGATGATAAACTTCTTTCCAAGTATTTTAGTTGGCTCTGCATGCTCTGAAGTTGATCCATTCTGTTGATGTATTGCTCAGTTATTGCAGAAATGTATTAAGCTCTCCAAGCTTGGGATTACTTCAGCAACATTCAGTGCCTTTCTGGTTGCTTTTTAAATGACTGTGTCAAACAGGACACCTCTACAGATTCTGAAGAAATGTAACATCTTATTTATAGATTTGTACAGAGCTGTGCATACATGTAAGCACGCATCAAATGGGATAATACTAGTGTATTTTAAGGGAGTATGTTTTGTTTCTCTTTGATATACAAAATTCTGTTATAAACTGAGAGAGGTTGCTATAAAACATTTCTTGTTGACCCTGGTCCTTGAGTAAGATGCCTATCAGATAATAACAACATAATTTACTCCCTTGGTTTCGTATTGCGCATTTTTTCCCTTCAAAATTAAAACAATCTTGATCCCTTTTGGTTCTTGCCCCCTACATAAAATGGTGGTCACATTTTGTCAGTTGTTCTTAAGGGGAATTGCTGTATTTTATGGTTATGTCACTTTTCATCCTCTGCATCAGGCAGGAGCACCTGAAGGGAACCTACAAGAGATGTTACAAGGGCATGGAGTGATAGGATGAGGTGGAATGGCTTGAAGCTGACAGAGGGCAGGGTGTGTTTAGGTGTTAAGAAGAAATTCTTCCCTGTGAGGGTGGTGAGGCCCTGATTCAGGTTGCCCAGAGAAGCTGTGGCTGCCCCATCCCTGGAATGTTCAAGGCCAGGCTGGACAGGGCTTAGAGCAACCTGGGATAGTGGAAGGTGTCTTTACCCATAGCAGGAGGGTTGAAATGAAATGGTCTTTAAGATCCTTTTCAACCCAAACCATTCTGTGACTCTGTGATTCTAGTCCAGTGGTAATGTTTGTAGTGATGCAAGAGGTACAGCTGGGGAACAGAATTCATCCTCTGCCCTCCTTCTCCCATTGTACAGATGTATGTGGCTTCTCTTTTCAGCCATGTGGTTACCCTGTTAGGAATGTGGCTTTGGCAACGCTGCAGGTCTCATATAATATGATTCAAATTCAAAGAAACATTTGGGATCCTTTGGGAAAGACACACCAGAGCACATGACTGGGATCATAGCTCAGTGTGGTACCATGACTCTTGCTTCTGTTCCCGACTGAGGCCCTGTTGGTACCATCTTGTCAATTAAATTAATATTTGAAAGCAATTTTAATAAGCAAGCCATCATAATTACCTTTGTGGCTACAAATTAGGTATGAAAACTTGTTCTGTTCCCAGAGTGTGAGCTGTCAGTAGTCTTACACCAAAGTGAGAGATCTGAGTCACAATCATCTGGATCTAGGGGTTTGTTAATTTTTCTGTGCCTCATCTGCAAGTCAGCTGTCACTCCATATCATAGCCTGAACCACTCACTACTCCGAACAGCCCAGAATGGGAGCCCTCTTAGCAGGATTACTACAACTGTTTAATTTCTGGGAACATATAACAACTTGATTTATTTCTGCCTGTTAATTGTGAGCCATTGCTGTACAGTGTATTCCTCTAAGTGTCCTTTTCTACTCCCACTTCAAGATAGCTGGGCTGTACCATGCTTGTGGACTTGCTGTTTTCTCTATTCTGTTTCCTTGCCATATAAATGTCATTTAAGGAGAAACCAAGTTAAATTTAACTGCTGTAATGAGCTTACATATGTATAATGTCAATGTTTTATTTGGCCCAGCCTCCCTCCTAAAGATGCTTCTGCGTGCTTTTATCACTATGTAGCATACACTGGTGGCAATATTAATTTTGTTTAGAGCATGCAGAGGGCTTTTAAAATGAGTTTGACAACAGACTTAATTACACTTTTATTAGGGTTTTTTTAAGCTTCTAGATATGACCCTGTACAGCTGACAGGACATGCATGCAGCGCAGCGCAGCACTGTATTTTCAAACACAAGCAGGAAGAAACAAAGTATTAATGTTGACAGTTTAAAAAAAAAAAAAAATTCCTTCCAAACTTTCTCATGCCCTGATGTGAAGGGGTTGAATGTGCATGTTGCCTTCCGGGAGAGCTGGTGTCATTTCCTCAAATGGGTGAAAGACCAGAACATTTTAACCCACGTTGTACCGTACCATGCAAGCAGTTTACAAGTCTCTGTTCTTAAAGGAGATTGACTCATTTTAGTCATTCAGTTTAATTCAAGAGAAGAGGCAATTAAAAGCCTGCTGCAAGAAATTCATCCCTGCCCTGCCCAGAAGCTATTCTGATTAATTCCCCTAATAAAATTACCGTCATTATCCTCTGTCTTTAATCCATCCTTGTTCTTGTCTAATGGTTTCAGATCTTCTGTTTTTATCATACAGTGACCATGAAGCAGATCAGAGTTGCCCTTTTTAAAATCTAGTTTTTGGCTCCTTGTTTGCAGGCCCATATTATTTGGATGTCTCCCCCTCAAAGGCTCTCATAAGGCAGAATGCCTTATGTTTAAACGTTTACCATTGTCTGAAGGCTCTGAGGTCCCATCTTACCTTGTTTCATGGTAAGCCTTTTAAAGATACAGCATGGACTATTACAACAGCTGTGCTTGATGTTTATTTAGCACTACTCTTCAGAGCACTCTTCCTAATCTGTTTCTCAGCAAAAAGATGACCATGTGAAATACAGAAGTCACCCTTTGTGTTGGTCTGCAGAGCTGCAGAACAGGTGATTCAGAATGTGCAGCTTGTGTAAGAGATGGAAACCTTGATGTCATGAAAGATGCTGCTGTAAAGCACCTGTGTCACACAAATAGCAAAGATATGCTGGAATAGCAACAGCTTGAGGATTTATGAACTAATTCAACACGTTAAGTTTTTCATTGTGTTACTTTGTGTTTTTTGTGTCTTTGAAAGCCACCATGCAGTTGCTGGTAGAGGGTGGCAGGTGTGGACAATTGGTCACAATTACATGACCAATCTTTGCCATTTGGTGTACAGGGCCAGAGTAGCACTCATGATGTGTTTTGTGGGGATAGGCAATTGTCCTTGAGTCTTATTTGGTTTGTGAATTCATGTGTTATATGCTGTGGCTTTGGATTGGATCTCTTCAGACTTTGATTACATAGATAAGTGAAATAATTTTCTAACTTACTGTAAACTTTTAAAGTTTTATACCAG
This sequence comes from Pycnonotus jocosus, assembly GCA_013400435.1. Classification (NCBI taxonomy): domain Eukaryota; kingdom Metazoa; phylum Chordata; class Aves; order Passeriformes; family Pycnonotidae; genus Pycnonotus; species Pycnonotus jocosus. The sequence continues at coordinate 58,444 of VWYP01024262.1, forward strand.
ATACTTCATACAAGGTTCAATTTTTAGGAAAAAGAGGAAGGTGGTGAGGTCCTTAGAGGGATGCTGTCACATTTGACTGTTCCATCTCTCCCTGGCTTCTCTCTTGCTCAATTCTCCTCACTCTCTGCTGTGGCAGGAATGCTCTGCGTGACCCCACTGGTTGGGTTTGTGTAGCTGCAGTTTAGGGAAAGCCCTGAGCAAGAGAGGAAAAAAATAGGCTTCAATTTTTAATTCTGGAAAATAGAAAAACATATTTAAATAAGGCCTGGAGGGCTTCTTATTTGCCAGAAGTAAGTATAAAGACAAGTTTATATCCTTCTGTAACTCACCCTAATTGAAAGGATGTATATTTCTTTTTCTAAAGTCAGCAGAAAAATCCTGGCCTCAGTGATGAAAGACTTTTAAAAAACTTTCTCCTAAGTACAAATAGCTGAAGTTTCCACTTGAAACTTGGGTGGCTCATTCATATTTCACTTAATGGTAATATGGTATCCTCTCTCTCTCTCTCTTCCCCTCCTTACCACCAAGACTAAAGAGGAGTGGGGGGATATAAAATGTTTCTGAAAATTACAGGAAATGTCTGTTCCTTAAACAGCTTTGCCAGGGAATTTCCAAATGTGCTTAATGCTTATGGCTGAAGTTGCAGCAGCTCAGTCTTCAGTCATGAGTGGATCCTGTTCTTAAAATGTGACACCTCCTTCCAGTAAACTGTGTTGAAATTAGGTGTGTGCTTTGTTTCTCATCTGCTCTTCAGCAAAATTAATCATTCATTGTGGTGAAATGAGGACTCTTGGGGGCTGCTTTAAACACTTGATTTACATGTATTTATTTAAGTGGGGAAAACAGAATATAATGTCCTGAGGTGAGAGCTGGTTTATTTGTAAGAACATCAGACAGGTGTGGCTGGCAGAAGGAGTCATGGCATGGTATGGATGGCACAGAGGGGCAGGTACTGGTGAATGTGAAGAGTACCTGACAGCTTTCAGAGGGACTTCAGGAGCTGCACATGAAACACTGAGGAACAAAAGGGAAGATGCTTTTGTTTCCTTGGGCTGTCACAAGGTGGTCTCAGATCATAGGGCCCTGTCTCTAGGCAGAGCTTAATCAGTGCTGAGCATTAGTTTAGTGTTAATTTCTGGGATGAGATTAGGAAAGGGGATAGCAACAAGTATGATGAGTAGGATGAATTTTCTTCTCTAGTGCCTTCTGCCAGGCTTTTGCCACTGGATTATGGGAAGGAGCAAGGGAGGTCTGCAGAGCCTCTTCCTGAGGCTCAGAAAAGAATGAGACTCTGGAGCAGGCAGAGGGGATGGGGGGGGGAAGGACCCAGCCCAACCTTCAACAAATCTCATCCAGCTCTCTGCCCTGCTGCTCTCATGTACATATGCCTACCTACTAAAGATGGGAAGAGAGAAGGTCTCCAGGCTGGATCCTCCCATGGGAAAACACAGGGTCCCAGTCCAGAGATGAACTTAGTGAGGAAAACCTGTTCTGGGTCATAACCTCGGTGTCTGTCCGAAGGGTTCTCCCCCCATGTTCTACTGCTGCCATATGCCTAAAGACAGAGAGGTGATTGATCCCTGTAGTTCTTTTCCTTGTGGGATGCTGTGGGTTTTCAGGCTGTTCACCATAACATGCCCAGCCCTTTGCTGGGGTGGCTCTTCTCAGTTGTCATATCCTTTACTCCGTGCTTCAGAGCCACTCCTGGATCTCACAGCAAGGCACTGCCTGGCAATAATTTATTGTCATGGTTTATATCACAGTGATTAAGGGGAGCTGTCATCTCTTGGCAGCCATGGTTTGAATCTTGGGTTTAGCTGCCCAGGAAACAGTTTGGGACTGATGCTGATGTATTTATTTTTGCTTCCTTGTGTAAAAGTTGCAATTTAATTTGTTCCTGTTGGAACAGCAGGTGTTTTGGGTAGAAGGTATGTGGGTATGACTGTGTGTAATGAATGATGGGTGATGCTAGTGTTCCCAGTTTCCAGTGCTGGCTTTTTTAGAGTGTGGGGAGGTGGGCTTAATCACACAAATTTTCATTGGTCTCTGTCCATGCAAAATACAGCTGTATTCACACTTACTTGTGGCAACCTTTCACATTAATAGGTACTGATCAAGAGATTGTGAATTTCTTTAATTCTATGCAAATGCATCACTTCTTAATGCTGAGTTATACATTGGTTTTCTAGCAGTGAGATGTGTCAAAGAGTTTGGAAGGCTATCACTGGTTGGTTTTCTGTTTGTTGGAGATTTTTAAAGCATCTCCAACTTAAAAAAAATCAATTTAAAGATAGCAGAGAAATTTGCTGTGGTGGTTTTTTCCTCTTTTAGAAAATCAGTGTAGCATAACTTTCTATTTTGGACCCCCTTCCATGTAAATGAATGTCAACATTCATAAATAACTTCTCACCTAGGTTTTCATAAGTTGTACAGCAAATTACTGCACTGAAAGTGTAAAATCCATTTCCTGGTTTGGGGGTGTTTGTT